>SNQJ01S0203224.1:0-16686 GCA_010110895.2 Picea sitchensis
AAGCACGCAACACATTTTATTGCTGAAACTTAGGATAGTGGCATTTTGTGGGTTTTTTGCGTTGCTTCTTTTCATGTTTTTCCACCAAGGGGTTAGAACACAATCTTCTAACATCAAACAAATAATTTCATCCAACTGTATGCACATTTTATTGAAAGGAAAACTAGCTAGCCTATGTCCTATCCTACCTACCTAACACATTTAGCCCAGATTAGACTGTCGGGATAAGAAATTACTCTACCCTAGGGCTATTTGATCAAGTTTAAACAGTTTGATCACATTTATTCACTAACTAACCTATCTACTTGGCTAAGATTAAACAGTTTAGCCAAGATTTATTCACTAATTCTATTAGCATAAATTCAAAAAAAAGACTTGACCATGGTTAGACTATATGGATCAAGCTATTCTTATTGCATGGGGCCCTATTATTTTTCTTTTATGCCCTCTTTTGTTCTTTTTCTTTTCTTTCTATTTCTTTTTTCTTTCTTTTTCTTTTTGTAAATCATTTGCAGAATGAAATATTATTTGCAAACCAAAATACAATAAAGGAATAAATTTCCAGTCACTAGTTGATCCTATGAATCATAGGGTTATAACAGTGGATCCACCTGGGGATGGTACTCTCCTTGTGAAGTGCCAAGAATCCTACTTTCTGATGTCCTGGAAATTTTTCTCAAGAGCTTCTTCTACTATTTGATTTGTTTTATTTTGAAAATTTGGTGGCATTGGTCAGTGGCTTAGGGCCTTCTTTGCGGGCTTCAACCATCTGATCAACATCACCCACACATGATCTAAAAGTAAAGAAATTGTTTGTACAATGGAAATGGGTGGCTAGAGCCTTTATTGGGATGGTAAATAATGCTTCAGCATCCTGCCATTCACAGGTCCACCTGGCAGGTCTGTTCCATCACTGTTCTTGAGTAGAAAAGCATTATTACCTCTAAATGCCCGAATGGTGTAAGGGCCCTTCCACAAGATATTGAACTTTCCATGTTTACCTTTATCTTCATTTCTGGAGACCCACTTCAGTACCAAGTCACCTAACTCAAAATCATCTTCTTTAGTTCTTTTGTCAAAAATATTTTTGATGTTTTCCTAGATGACCTGAGTTTTGTTGTATACTTATTCCCTGGACTGCTGCAATTGGATCATCTGATTTATTCTCCTTTGGGAATCATTTGGCTCAACTTGTACTTCCTGCAACAGTTTCATTATAGGGACCCCCAAATAAAAAGGAAACACTACCTCGGTACCATATACCAACTAGTATGGGGACATACCAATTGATCATTTGGTGCTCAGTCTATTAGAATAGAGCGCATGAACCAACTTATTGTGCCATGACTTCTTGTTCTCTTGTAGCATTTTCTTGATGATATTCACCAAAATTTTGTTTGAGGACTCATCTAGCCCATTTCCCCGAGGATAATAAGTTGTTGAGTGTCCCATAGTAATGTGGTATTGGATACAAAACTCTATAAGTCTTTTGGATCTAAAAGCTGCTGCATTTTTAGCTATAATTTTCCTGGGGCATCCAAAGCAAGACAAAGTATTAGTTTCAAAAAATTTAATGATAATAGAGTCAGTAGATTTTATGCATGGCACAACCTCGATCCACTTCGTGAAGTAGTCTGTGGTTGTGAGGATCCACTTATGTTGGCCCGAGGAGGGTGGATGGATTTCTCTGATAAAGTCTAAACCCCATTGTTGGAATGGAGCTTCAACTGAGATGGGTTTCATGGGGAGAGGTAGAAGCTTCCTTTTACCTTCAAAAACCTGGCATTTGTGGCAAGAAGTGACTTTCTGATGAACATCAACAAACAATGTAGGCTAGTAGAAACCATCTATGAGAATCTTGTTAGTTGTGGTATTCCAACTTAGATGACTGCCACAGTCCCCTGCATGGAAATCCTGCAATACCCCATTAGCTTCATCCTTCAATAGGAAATTAAGAAAAATACCTCCAGGGTCTTTCCAATAAAGGTTTCCTTCTAGAATAAAACATTTCAATGCTTTCAGTTTAATAAATATGTCTTTGGTCTTAGTCAAACCAGGAGGATCTTGTAAGTTATGAAGTAAAAAAATGAGGTCTACATACCAAGGAGAGTTTAAGATTACTTCTTTTACATTTGGAGTCACCTGATCTTCCTGCTCGTCAACTGCAGCCAAAAAATTAATGTCTAGAGCATGAAAATTGGATTCAACCATTAGTTTGGCCAAACCCTGACCTTTGATCAATTTAGTGGGTTTTATTTCTAGGTCATATTCCAGAATAGCCGCAATCCACTTTCCTCTCCTACCATCTAGATTATCCTGGGTCAGGATATCTTTTACCATGGCATTCAGAACATATGCAATTGTGTGAGAATGGAGAATATAGACTCTTAAATATTTTATGGCCTTTACCAGGGAAAAATCTTATTTCTCCATTATGTTGTAGTTCAATGCAACATCTCTCAAATATTTTCTGAAAAATTCTATGGGTTGTTCGCACCCTTCGTTGTTTTTCTACAATAGTACTGCTGCGATGGTGTATTCAGAAGCGAAAGAGAACAAAAAGAAATCTTTGGTGTAATCTGGGCTGATCAAAACTGGGGCTTGGGTGAGTGCATGTTTCACCTACTCAAATGATTATCTATACTCGGTGTTCCATATGTTTTTGGTGTCTTTTTTCAACATATTTGTGATATTCCTAAGAAGTTCGGCCAAGTTGGGTATGAATCTTCTTAGGAAATGTTTTTTTCCAATGAATAATTGTAACTCTTTGATGTTCCTAGGGTGTTCCACTTTCTGGATAGCTTCTATTCTGCTGGGGTCTATTTTAATTCCATCTTTAGAGATTATGTGCCCCAACAACTTGCCTTCCTCTAAACCAAAAAGGGTCTTTTTGGAATTTAGTGAAATATCGAAATTTCTACACTTCTCAAACACTCGTCTGAGATGTTGTAAATGTTCTTCGTCAGATTTGGAGTAGACAGTCACATCATCCAAATATATGACTATAAATCTTCCAAGCTCATCCACAAAAGTAATATCCATTGCTCTTTGGAAAGTGGCACCAATGTTCATCAGACCAAAGGGCATTTTTACATACATGAAAGTTCCCCAGGGTGTGGTGAATGTTGTTTTCTCCTGGTCATCTGGGTGGACAAGGACTTGGTTGTAACCCAAGAAACTATCTAGTAAGGAGATCCTACTGGCTCCAACTACCTTTTGTAAGATGTGGTCCATTTTAGGCAAAGTGTAATTGTCTTTGACGGAAAACTTGTTCAAATTTATAAAATCAATGCAAATCTTGATTTTGCCAGTTTTCTTCATGGTAGGAACCAGATTAGAAACCCATTTGGAAAATCTCAAGGGGGCTATAATTTTGGCATCATACATTTTTTTGATTTCCTTTTCTGTCAGGGGAAGCAACTTGGGATTGATTTTACTAAGTTTCTACCTGAAAGGTTTGTTTTCTTCTTTTATTGGGATTCGATGTTGTATGATACTTGTGTCATAATGTTTTAAATCCTCATAACCCCAAGCAAACACATGTAAATATTCCTTAAACATTTCAATGTATTTGCATTTTTTCTCAGGGGGTAGGGATTTGGAAAGTTTTATCATCTTGGGTTTTTCCTCTGTTCCTATGTTACACTCTTCGACCTCTTTACCACTAGCTTCAATTTTTGGTTTTTTCACTACATCGTTAAAATCAAACAAGTCTTCCAGCAGAACTAAACCTCTAGGTAACACATTGTTTTTCAAATGTAAAATACCAGAATCTACTTCATTTTCATTCAATTCCTCTGAATCTACTTTATTTACACTACCATTTTCAAAAATGGATTTATTTACATTATCATCATCATTCTCTAAGTCTATATTTGTACATTCGAAATCATTCTTACACTGTAGGAAGTCTTCAATTTGCTCGTCATTCTCGAATACCTGCCAGTATCTTATGTTGTCTAGAACAGTTGTTCTGCACTTCACCTCTACTGTGTATTGGCGAGTGGGATGTGTTATCACACTAAATTGCCTTGAGTCTTTTTAGTTTGTTTGCAATCATTTTTTAAGCCTTAGATTTTAATTTTTTCTTTTAAAGTCTCATCCCTTTAAACTTTTTGTTTGGTAGGACCCCTTAGATGATTAAAGTTTGGGAGTATTAGCTCTAATTTGATCCTCAAATTGGTTTTTCATCCTTGAACCATTTTATCTCATGACTCATTTTGGTCCCCTTCATGACTTTTCCCTAGGTCGATCTCTCCCATGAATAGATTGATGTGACACTCCTCTCTCCTCACTCATGACCTCATAGGCATACCTCAACGTCCTCGCTTACCTTTCTAATCACATTTTGAAGTGGATGCACTGCCTACTCATTAGGCAGTTTTGTAGTTCCTATCATGTTCATGACACTTCCACCTCGAGCCATGATTTCCACGACTGATGTCAAGTCCCTTGTTTTCAGTGCCAGAAGTTGGTTAAATATTCCTTCAAAGATCTTTCATTTATGAGCTTTGGTAATGGTTTCTAATTTGAAAGACTCAACAGTGTTGCACTGCGCAAATTCATAAGTGTTAATCATGTGACCACATGTCAACCAAATCTGATGCTGAGAAAGATTCCAGGGCCGAGGTTTTCTCAAAGTTCATCCTAAGATTGCATTGAAGATCTCAACAGGTGTTCATTGCATAGGTTTCCCATTTTACTTCCTCTGCATATTAATTTTCACAAGAAATTTGTGCTCAGGTTTTCGTTTTTCTAAGCTTGCACAATAGTAAGGGATCCATATTTGCATGGTAACCTTGTCTTTCTCCTCTTCAGAAATGTAAATTTCTTTGCCTGTATCTATGGTCTGGTCACTGCTTTTTGCTTTAACCATTGAAGTTGCAAGCTTGTAAATAGTCTATCCTCTATGTATGCGTTGCACTACCCAGAGGCACTGCTCAAACCATCTATGTTTTCCTTGCTTCCTTTCACCTTGGGGTTTGTCATTTTCACTCAATTGCAGAGGGCCAAATTTAGACTACCTCATCACTATTTACACTCCAGAATACCTGTACAAGCCTAAGGGTTTAATTCCTAAATTCTAGCTTGGCTTACTAGTATCAATCTATCTAAAATTGCCAGCCTTATCTATTTGAATCCCTTTTCAAATCCTTCCTGATCGTTACCACCCCTTAAGCCTTTCAAAAATCCTCATTCTGAGCCATGGAGACTCATCAATCGAGGAAGACACACAAAGGTGGCAAGGTGGTCAGAACATAACCAATGGACATGCATCTTTTTGATACAGAGCCCATAGCAAGAGAGGCCTTTCAAAGAGTAGGGTGTCTCTCTTTCTATCAGAACATCCAGAGAGGCCATCCAGAGGTAGCAAGATAGTTTTCACTACAGTTTGATGGCAAGAAAACCAAGGTTGGTGATTTGTATTTTGAGGTTACTGAAGCCTCTATCTCAGCAGCAACAGGGATCCCCATTACAGGTGAAAGGTGGTTCAAGGACATGGATTTGAGTTCAGCCTATGCAAAAGATCTTTTTAAACCTAAATATCAAGCCATTGATTTGTCCATAAGTATGCCAAGGAGTCAGTTGATTGAACAATTTGACAGATTGTTGAAGATCATACAGAGATATTTTACTTGTCAGGAGAGATTTAACACATTGTACCAGTACCATGTAAGGTTGTTGCTACATTTTACTGGTAAGGTTGAGATGAACATTCCCTATTACCTGTTGAGGAGTTTAGGTAAGATTTTAGACAATATACAAGCCAAATCTAAAGATGTGGATTCTAGCCTTTTTCACTCTGGAATTATCAGAATGCTAGTCTCTGAGGAATTGGGTAAGAAAGAGATTTCATGGGAGAATTTTGATGTTACCTCTCATTTCAAGTTGGATTCAACACCAACTCCTCAATCACAGAAGGAAAGTCCTTTGACACCAACCAGTGATACTAAAGCAGGAACCAATAGGAAGAGAAAGGGCAGAACCCCTGTTCAAGTTCTAGAAATCAGCAAGTAGATCTTAGAGGCTGAGGAGGAAGTTTGTCCTTCTCCACACAAAGATTTTTTACCACCTCCCCCACCAGATTTAGAAGAGGTGCCTTCTTCCACCAAAGTTGCATCCAAGAAAGGGAAGAAGCTTCTCTTTCCCTCTTCTCCTCCAGTAGTCAAAGCCAAGGGTAAAAGGCCTTTCACAAGGTCATCAATTCCTAAGGAGGTTTTCAAAGAGCAGTCTTTACCAGAAACCCTTATTCAAAAGAAGAAGGGTAAGAGCATTGAAAATCCTGTGGAGGAAAAATTAGAAACCCCTATTCAGAGGAAGAAGGGTAAAGGTAGTTCTTATCCTTTTAAAGGGAAACAAGAAACCCTTGTACAGAAGGGTAAGGATAAAGGTACTAAAATACCTTTGGAGAGTAAAGATGAAACCTTTGAGAAAGGCATTGAGAAGCTTGTTGAAAGAAAAGAGGAAACCCCTGTGAAACACTTCGAGGAGCCTATGATAAGAAATGAAGAAACCACTGTGCAGAGGAAGAAAGGTAAAAGAAAATCCACCCAGAGACCTGATGAGGTAGATAAGACATTTCTTATACAGGTAGAAGAAGAGAATGAGAAAAAAACTTTTGAGACTATCCATAACACTACTCCTCCTGATAGTCAGACTTACAAAAGACTTATCAAGTAGCTTAGAGATGAAAGAAAATAAATAGCTCATCTTAAAACAAAAGATAAGGTCAACTTGGCTCAGATGAAAGAGCTCATGGATGGCTACAGTCACACCCTTGACTTGGCAAGGTTTGCAGCTAGAAAGGAACAACCCCTTCATAGAAAGCTAAAGAATCTCTATAGGTAGAACATAGGCTTCCAATATCAAAACAGTAAGCTAAAGGCAGAGCTGAAGCATTTTCAAGATGAAGTAGCCCAAAGAAATCTAGAGGTGTTGGTTGAAGCTGTCATTGAGGATGACAAACCAACATCTAAGGAGAGCACAACTACACCAAAGAAGCCTGTTAATGCCAAGAAGAAGAAGTCTATTGTGTCAATTGCAGATCCTCTTTCTACTAGAAAGAGTGTGAGGTTAAGTGTCAAAATGACAAAGTAGTTGGTAAAGGGTAAGCCCCATTTTTGAGGATGTATCTTTTTGGGAGGGTAAACCAATATGCAAATATTATCTCTGCCATCTATATAGGCTTCTAAGCGCTTAAATATTTGGGTTTTGTTTTTTTTATAAGTGCTAGCTTCCCCATTGGCAGAAGGCACTACTAATTGTGCAGTCAAGGCACTTGACTAAAATGGTTTTGTCATCATGAAAAACCACAAATTGCTATGCACATGTTCAACGATTGAAGGCGCTGCATTTTTTTTAATGCTACCCAAACCTGCACACAAATGCAACGTAATTGGCACCACCTAATATTTCACAGAGGGAAAATAATTGGCAGACAGGCGCAACACAAAGGCGCTACCGAATATTTCACAGAGGGTAAAGGTTTGCACATAGGCACAAGATAGGGGCACTACCTATAGGTGCTACCCAATATTGCACAGAGAGCATATTCTGTACACATATGCAGCACAATGATGCTACCTACAAGTGCTACCTTTTCTCCTTGTAGTGCACTACCCATATTTGCTACCCAAAGAAGCTGCCAATAAAGACCAGGGATCTAGGAGGACCAAGCTAACAACTTTTGGATAAATTAATGATGAAGAGGGATGGAGAAGCAGGAACTAGCATTATGAAGACAACCACATGCCTTGAAGGACACATGGGAAACAAGGATTTGCACAACAAAAGGGAATCAATTCAGTTTGAATTTCAGTTGGACTAGTCACCAACATTTTTTCGTTTTATAGCATAGATGGTTGGATAAGTTGTTAGAGAAAATAAATGTTTAGATTTTTTCAAGGGAAGGGGGCCAACTCGTACCTCCAGCTATTGCCTTCCTCTTGTTATAAATAGATAGATCATTTTCTTTGTTAGGCTTGGATGGTTGAGCAAGGCTCCCTTATACTGTAATATTTTGATGAAGTAACTATGATCTAGTGATGTACTAGACTTAAGACTTTTTAACTAATAGAAATCAACTTCTCTTTTAGTCTATTTTCTTCTGATGCTAAATGTTCATGATTTGAATGATTCACATGAATGATTGTGGTGATGTTATGATGGATGTTTGATCATTATGTTATCATGATGTTTATTTAGCTTCCTTAGTTTCTCAGTTGAAGAAGATCTTGTGTTAAGAAGATTTCCTCCTTAGGCTCTTGTTGACCTGATGTTTAAAGTAGCCCCTACACTTCTCTCATTCAAGTATTCCCTCTATTCATACTTATTCCCAAACTACTGATTGAAATTAGCCAAGACCTTAATTGTTGGTGTATGCTATCCCTGTTATCTGAGTTAGAACATTATCACTTGATTCCTTTTCCATTTGACCCTTTAAACACCCTTACATTCACTTATAACTTGATGGGTACTAGGCTTGCCTTCCATGCAATCTGAAGTTGACTCCTAGTGATAACATTCTCAGCACCATTGATGGGGAACGATTTGAAGACTTTTCCCTGGGATTAAAACGATACAATATTCTAGTTCTAAAGGTGCATTAGAACTCAGTTTTTTGAAGATTGCAGACTGCGCCTGGTGACTCCATTGTTTCAGCTTTGGAACCTAAAGGCAGACATACGAGATCAAATCCACATATACATTTGGTACCACCTGAGGCTGACCCAGAGAAGATAATCAAAAAGGGAAAAGCCTCCCAAAAAATATTTTCTGCTACTGCTACAAGTGCTTTTGGTCAGTTGCCTGATTCTACTCTTGATACTCCAGCTGTTTTATCAAGTTAGCTTCCTTTATCTTCTATTGAAGTATCTAAAAATATTGATTTTAAAGAGTTTCCTGTTGAATACTCTTCCTTTGAGACTGAATTGAAAGAGGAAAAAAATTATATATTTTCTTCCCCTGATATTGAGAAGTGTTTCAGTCTTGATAGTTTTGAAGATTTCCCTACTTTAGGTTTTTCTACACCTTTTTCTGTTAAAACTTTTGCTGCCAAAGAAGTAGGAACTTCATCTCCCTCTCAGACCTTACCATCCTCTTCAAAGACTCAACCTTCTATTGTGAAAATTGAAACCCCCGCTTCATCTATTCCTTCCTCTCCTACTCTACACACAGTCAAGTCTCCTTCTCCTTCTTGTTCACCAAGAATCCAAAATCAAATGGAAATTGTTAACCCCCCTTCAAATAGGATGGATGCCATATTGGTTGCAAGATATGATCCTCTACTCTTACCTTAGCCACTGAATGCTCTCCCCCCTAGAGATTATTTGAAATGCATGCCTAAGTTCACAGGAGAAGAAGATGTAACAGCTGAGGAACATATTGCTACTTTCTACAGCTATGCAGATAACCAAAATATTGAAAATGAAGATGTTTGGATGAGAGTTTTCATCCAAAGCCTGTTTGGTGAGGATAGGAAGTGGTTCAGGGGTATGTCCCTTGGATCCATCACTGGTATTGAAGCATTGGATGAAGCCTTCTTGATGCATTGGGGTTACAAAAAGGATTTTTTGTACTACATCACCGAATTCAGATCTTTGAAAAGGAAAGAAGGAGAGTCTGTCTTTGACTTTTCTAAAAGATTTAACAAAATGTACAAGAAGATCCCTGATGATATCAAACCCACTGAAACGATGGAAAAAATCACTTATGCCAGTGCATTTGATTCTGAATTTTTCCTCCTTTTGAGAGAAAGAAGGTCACCTTCTTTGGTTCATATGAAAGATGTTGCCTTAGAGGTAGAATCCAACATAGTGGCATCAGATAAGCTCAGGGGGAAATCTGATAGGGATAGGAGAAAAAACAAAGCTGAAGCTTCAACTTTTGATTCCTCTGTTTTCCATTCTCAAGTAGATGAGATGACCAAATTAGTAAAATCTCTCTCCACTGAAATTGAGAAGTTAAAATCAAAAGGGAAATAGACATATAGAAATGCTCAAAACAATGATAACAGAGGTAACTACAAGAGACCAAATAATGCTCCCCAAATATTTCCTATGGATCCTAGAAATAGAGAGAGAGATGATTAGAGGGTACAAGCTTCTTTGTAAAATAATTTAGTGGCTGATGAAGAAGAAGAGGAGGTTGAAGTTGATCCTAAGATTCATTTTTTAGGTGATACTTCCCCATCCCCACACTTGACTCAATCCTCTTATGAGCAATCTTTAATGGATATTCAAATTAATGAGTTAATCAAGGGAGAGAAAGCAAAGGAAAATCCTAGTAGATATAATCTGATATCTAAGAAGAATGTAGAAAAAATTGATGCCCCTAATCAGCCTGTTCAGAAAGAAGATTCTTCCAAGGATGTGACAGTGAGCAGAAAGGAAAAGGACTCTCAAAACCCACAAGTTCTGATCAGAGATCCTCCTCCTGAAACCAAAGAGATTTTGAATCCTTCCCCTTCCTTCAGTTTTGAGAATGAGATCCAGAAAATAAAGATCCATGTACCTTTTTTGGAATTGATAAAAAATGAGGATTTTAAAAAATATTTATCCAAAATGTTACAGCCAGAATCATCTTCAAATGTCACTGATTCCACAAATCTGCAAGATAAAAAACCAACAATGATTTTAGGTCCTTTGATAGAAGATAGAGATGACTCATGCCCACCTTTCTATACTTCACTGAATATACATGATAAGGCGCTACACAATTGTCTCATGGATTCAGGAGCATCCCACAATCTTATGCCAAAATCTGTTATGTATGAACTTGGGCTAGAAGTCACAAAGACCTATCATGACTTATATTCTTTTGACTCCAGAAAAGTCAAGTGTCTTGGAGTCATTAAGGATATGGTGGTGACCTTATTTCAACTACCCATGAAGAGTATACTTATGGATGTCATAGTTGCTAATGTTCCCCCCAAGTTTGGTATGCTCTTGTCAAGATCCTGGAAAAAAAGACTTGGGGGAACCTTGCAAATGGATCTCTCTTATGCTACTATTCCTTTTTTTGGTGGAGAGAAAAGAATCCTTTACAGGGAATCTCAATTGGCTTACATCATTAGTGATGAAGCAAATCCCACCAATCACCCTGTTTTTTCCTTTGATACAGATCTGGGATCTAGTATTTTGCATCTCACTGATGCCCCAGAAGCCCCTTTAGAAATCAGAAAAAAAGTCCATCAACTTTTCTGAAGAGCCTCTTCTAACCACTTCTGTCTAGAATATGTTATTTGATGGAGCCTCTTTCAAGGAAGGTGTTGGTGCTGGGGTGATCTTTGTCTCACCAACTCAAGAAACTATATCTTTTTCATATAAACTAGAATTTGAGACTACTAATAATGTGGCAGAGTATGAGGCTCTTATCTTGGGTTTGAGGGCAGGAAAATACATGGGGATAGAAGAGATGTCAGTATTTGGGGATGCCAAATAGATAGTCCATAAGATTAAAAATCTTTATCAAACAAAGCATCCTAGGATTAGATCTTACATAAATGAAGTATGGGATTTGGTGGACAGTTTTTTCACTGCTTTTAATTTATCATTCATTCCTAGATAAGAGAATAATGTGGCTGATTATTTGGCTGTATCATCAAGCAACTTCAAAATTCCTATACCACAAAAAATCAAGTATGATGTAGAAGTCAAATATAGGCCTTGTATACTAGACAATGTAAAATATTAGAAGGTGTTCGAAGATGATTTAGAACTTAAAATTTTTCTTGAGTTTGTTGATGAATTTTCTACATTACACATTGATCAGGATCATGATTTAGAAATCACTCCTCATGCTGATGTTTTCCCCAATAAAATTTATAATCATCATATTGTGCAGCTGCCTAACAATCATATACCAAAGGGACTGGTTCCTTTGGAAAGATTATTTGATGGAAATGATGTGGCATTGAAAGGGAAGGTATCCACTGATGATGCTGATATAACTGAGTGCAATGTGGGCATTGAAAAGGATCCAAAATACGTCAAACTGTCAAGTAGCCTATCAGAAGAGCAGAGGACAGAATATACTAAATTGTTGAAGGAATTTGCTGATGTATTCGCTTGGACTTATGAAGATTTCAAAACTTATGACACAAGAATAATAGAGCACAAGATCCCATTAAAATAAAACACCAAACCTTTCAGGAAAAAGTTGAGGCAAATCAATCCTATGTTTCTTCCTGTCATGGAGAAAGAAGTTAAGAAGATTTTAGATGCAAAAATTATCATTCCTTTGAGGTATTTTGAATGGGTAGCCAATTTGGTCCCAGTAAGAAAAAAGAATGGGGAAATCAAACTTTGTGTTGATTTCCGAAATCTGAATAGAAGATCAAAGAAGGATAATTATCCTTTACCCAAGATGGAGCACATATTACAGAAGGTGACAGGAGCAGCCAAGATGTCTATGGTTGATGGATTTTCCGGATACAATCAGGTATCTGTTTTTCCAGAATACAGGGAGAAGACGACCTTCACTATTCCCTAGGGGACATTTATGTATGCCAAGATGCCCTTTGGTTTGATGAACGCAGGGGAAACTTTTCAGCGAGCTATGGACATAGCATTTATTGGAGAAAAGGATAATTTTGTTGTTATCTGTTTAGATGACATAACAATGTACTCTCAGTCTGATAAAGAACACTGTGATCACTTAAGAAAAGTTTTCTTGAAATGCAGAAAATTTGGCCTCTCTTTGAATCCGAAAAAATCATTGTTTGCCATGAAAGAAGGAAAATTATTGGGGAATATTGTGTCAGCTAAAGGGGTAAGCATTTATTCCAGCAGGGTTGATGCCATACAAACTTTGTCACTTCCTAGATCTAAAAAAGAGGTACAATATTTTCTGGGAAAGATCAACCTTTTGAGAAGATTTGTGTCAAATTTTGCTGAGTTGGTCAAGTATATCACAGCTATGCTAAGGAAAGATAGTGAAATCAAATGGACTGTTGAGTCTCATGATTCCTTTTTTCAAATAAAGAAAGCCTGGATTGAAGCCCTGGTTCTTGTCAGTCCTGACTACTCCAAAGAATTTCTTATTTTTTCTTTTGCCTCCTTTGATATAGTAACAATAGTCCTATTGCAGAAGAATGTTGAAGGCTTAGAGAAACCCATTTCCTTTTTTAGTAGGACACTGTAAGATGTTGAACTTAAGTATGACATCATGGAAAAACAAGCCTATGCATTAGTTAAAGCTCTTAAGTCCTTCATAGTTTATGTCCTACATTCAAGAGTTATTTCTTATATCCCATCAACTGCTGTAAAAAGAAATTCGTATTCAGCCTAATATAGACAGAAAATGAAGCAAGTGCATTGCTAAACTACTTGAATTTGATTTGGAGATTAGGCCCACAAAATTGGTTAAAGGCTAGGGTTTAGCCAAACTCTTGGCTGAATCAAATTGCTTAGCATTGGGGGTGAATTTCATTCACTCATGTTCAGAAAATCAGCAGGCTGAGATAACCGATAAAGGTCCTCAAGTCATTTCTACATTGGAAAATTGTAGCTAGCACAAGGGCATTATATTTTTTCTGCAACACTTACAACCTCCAAGTGGTATGGAAAAGAACAAGGTGAGGGCCTTAAAACTCAAATCAATAAAGTATTGCCTTATTGATCAAATTTTGTATTGGAAGGATCCATTAGGAGTGCTTTTGAGATGCCTAGACCCCCAAGAAGCCCAAAAGATTATGTTTGATTTTCATGACAGTTTATGTGGGGGGCATCATTATTGGAGAACCATGGAATACAAGATCCTCAGAGCTGGGTACTTCTAGCCCAGTTTGTTCACTGATGTTTGTGCTAATATCAGAGCCTATGCTAAGTGTCATAAGTTCTCTGGAAAGTAGCAACTTAAGTCTTTTCCATTGAAGCTCGTGGCAGCCTTAGGACCCTTTCAGCAGTGGGGCCTAGATTTTATCAGAGAAATCCATCCTGCTTCCAGTGGTCAACATAGATGGATCCTAACTGCTACAGATTACTTTACTAAATGAATTGAATATATTCCCACAAGGAATGCTTCACACAAAGTGATCATTGGTTTCCTAGAAGACATCATAGCAAGGTTTGGGTGTCCTGACAAAATCGTCACTGATAATGCTGCATCATTCAAGGCTGAACCATTGATTCAGTTCTGTGAGCAGTTTGGGATCACTTTAATTCATTACACTCCTTACTATCCGCAGGGAAACAGGCTTGCAGAATCCTTGAACAAAAGAATTATAAAGATCATTAAAAAGTTGTTATAGGATAACAAAAAGGCATGGGATTCAAAACTCAAATTTTCTCTATGGGCCGACAGAGTGACAGTGAAAAGTTCCTTGGGACTTTCCCATTTCCAACTGGTGTATGGAGTTGAGGCAATTTTTCCTTCTCAACTTGCCTTACCTGTTGCAAAATTCTTCCAAGATTATCAAGGGGAAACTGATCATATGATCAGAAGGATTTAGCAGCTGGTTGAAGTGCAACAGACCCGGGAGTAGATTGTAGACAAAGTAGATGACCATCAACTGAAGATCAAGCAGACTTTCAACAAAAAGGTGAACAAAGAGGACTTTCAATTGGGCGATCTGGTGCTCAAGTGGGATGCACCAAAGCAAGATAAAGGAAAGCATGGTAAATTTGAAGCTTTATGGATCGGTCCTTTCAAAATCTCTGAGGTATTCTCTAATAACACTTTCAAGTTGCAAAATATGGAGAATGAAGAGGTTTTTGGAGGCCCTGTCAATGGGAATTTCCTAAAAAAGTACCTTGCTTGAGCCTTGAGTGGCTCTTCATGTCATTGTAAATATCATTCTCTTTTTATTTTTGTTTCAATAACTGACCCCATAGCCCTAGGATAAGGCACTGTATCTACTCATTCTTGGCAGCCCGCAGGGGGCATGCCATCCCCTGTGGAGCCAATGTTATCACACTAAATTTCCTTGGGTCTTTTTTGTTTGTTTGCAATCCTTTTTTAAGCCTCAAATTTTAATTTTTTCTTTTAAAGTCTCATCCCTTTAAATTTTTTGTTTGGTAGGACCCCTTAGATGATTAAAGTTTGGGAGTCTTATCTCTAATTTGATCCTCAAATTGGTTTTTGATCCTTGAACCATTTTAACTCATGAATCATTTTGGTCCCCTTCATGACTTGTCCCTAGGTCGATCCCTCCCATGACTAGATTGATGTGACACTCCTCTCTCCTCACTCATGACCTCATAGGCATACCTCAACGTCCTCGCTTACCTTTCTAATCACATTTTGAAGTGGATGCACTGCCTACTCATTAGGCAGTTTTGTAGCGCCTATCACGTTCATCACACTTCCACCTCAAGCCATGATTCCCACGACTGATGTCAAGTCCCTTATTTTCAGTGCTAGAAGTCGGTTAAATATGCCTTCAAAGATCTTGCATTTATGAGCTTTGGTAACGGTTTCTAATTTGAAAGACTCAACAGTGCTGTGCTGCGCAAATTCGTAAGTGTTGATTAGGCGACCACATGTCAACCAAATCTAATGCTGAGAAAGATTCCAGGGCCAAGGTTTTCTCAAAGTTCATCCTAAGATTGCGTTGAAGATCTCAACAGGTGTCCATTGCATAGGTTTCCCATTTTACTTCCTTTGCGTATTAATTTTCACAGGAAATTTTTGCTCGGGTTTTCATTTTGCT
Organism: Picea sitchensis; assembly: GCA_010110895.2. NCBI lineage: Eukaryota > Viridiplantae > Streptophyta > Pinopsida > Pinales > Pinaceae > Picea > Picea sitchensis. Next base: position 15,653 of record SNQJ01S0203224.1, read on the forward strand.
AAGGTTGCACAGTAGTAAGGGATTCATATTTGCACGGTAACCTTGTCTTTCTCCTCTTCGGAACTATAAATTTATTTTCCTGTATCTATGGTCTGGTCATTATTGTTTTCTTTAACCATTGAAGTCGCAAGCCTGTAAATAGCCTATCCTCTGTGTATGCGTTGTGATACCCAGAGGTGCTGCTCAAACCATCTCTATTTTCCTTGCTTCCTTTCACCTTGGGGTTTGGATTTTTCACTCAATTGTAGAGGGACAAATTCAGACTACCTCCTCACTGCTTACACTCCAGAATACCTGTACAATCCTAAGGGTTTAATTCCTAAATTCTATCTTGGCTTACTAGTATCAGCCTGTCTAAAATTGTCATCCCTATCTATTTGAATCCCTTTTCAAATCCTTCCTGATCATTACCACCCCTTAAGCCTTTCAAAAATCCCCCTTCTGAGCCATGGAGACTCCACAATCGAGGAAGACACAGAAAGGTGGTAAGGTGGTCAAAATAGAACCGATGGACATGCATCTTTTTGATACAAAACCCATAGCAAGAGAGGCCTTTCAAAGAGTAGGGTGCCTCTCTTTCAGTCAGAACATGCAGACTTGCCATCTAGAGGTAGCAAGACAGTTTGCACTACAGTTTGATGGCAAGAAAACCAAGGTTGGTGATTTGGAGTTTGAGGCTACTGAAGCCTCTATCTTAGCAGCAATAGGGATCACCATTATAGGTGAAGGGTGGTTCAAGCCATGGCTTTGAGTTCATCCTACGCAAAAGATATTTTTAAACCTGAATATCAAGGCATTGATTTGTCCATAAGTATACCAAGGAGTCAATTGATTGAACAATTTGACAGATTGTTGAAGATCATACAGAGATATTTTACTTGTGAGGAGAGATTTATGTTAAGGTCCTAACCCGCACATAGGTAGATCAATGTATTCGGATGTAATAAAGGTCAATATTAATAAGACCTTTCAATAAAATAGAATAAGGCGGATGTAAGAAGACCTAATAGAAGCTTCCACTTCTAGAAGGATCT
>SNQJ01S0203225.1:0-16686 GCA_010110895.2 Picea sitchensis
AATTTGTTTTATGATTTTGACTTAGGAAAATGCCTTTCATTTTCCAATAGAAAATAACACTCTAACGTGACACATCTTTATGTACAATTTCAAACTATCATATAAGAAGCAAATGAAAACCAATTAAAGTAAGAAAAATTACACCAAAAAGAGAAATAAAGTGTTAAAAATGTGCAACCAACAAAGGAAAATAGGCTCAGAACATATTTTAATAGCATAGGCTGAAATTTTAAGGATAGAGAGGTGGTAATAGGATTAGGGACTAACACTGGCTCCATCTTGGAGATAATGTTCTCCTGGTGAGACATTAAGAACTGCATACCAATGCCTTGTATTACTAAAACTTGTGACCTCCACCTTGTCCTTTTCTTAATTGTTCCAACCTCTATCTTATTTCAGATAATCTACTCTGCATTCTGAAATACCAAAATTAAAGAAGCTAAATTGCAAACTAGTGTCTCCATTGGGCTTATGAATTTGTATTCTTGCACACCAAAAACTTGACACTACTCTCACACTGCATATTGATCTTCAAACTGAAACTAACATGTTCAAAAAGATATATTATTTATGTACAACTCCTACACAACTAACCAATCAATTTTTGATAAGGTTACATCAAACTTCCAATGCATCCATGAAAGAATTTGACTAACTATCAAAACTTATTACATGTAGTTGATTTATAAAATGAAGAAAAAACATGATAGATACAACAAAAATCTTATGGACAAATCAAACTTACTACTACAATTAAGTGGTAGACCAAAAGTTGCAATTCCTGGAGAAATTTTCTCTATCCAAGCAGCCACTGGGTCATGAAAAACATGGAAATTTTCCAGCTGACTTAAAAGACCAAGTTATTCCTCTGTAATTTTTTCTTTATTAACAAGATTATGTTGCAAATGTACTCCTTGAAACAATCCATGAGTGTTGGCACTTGGTTATGGAAGCAAGAGAAGATCAAGGAAGAAAAGGGAGAATGTGAACTTCGTGGAAGACACAGTGATTGTTATTAGGTCGAAGTGAGTAGAAGATCAAGAAAGACGATATGTACAACTCCTACACAACTAATCAATTCACTTTTGATAAGGTTACATCAAACTTCCAATGCATCCATGAAAGAATTTGACTAACTATCAAAACTTATTACATGTAGTTGATTTATAAAATGAAGAAAAAACATGATAGATACAACAAAAAACTTATGGACAACTCAAACTTACTACTACAATTAAGTGGCATACCAAAAATCGCGATGTTTGGGACCCGTGAAGAAACTTTCTCCATCCAAGCAACCACTGGGTCATGAAAAACATGGAAATTTTCCAGCTGACTTAAAAGACCAAGTTATTCCTCTGTAATTTTTTCTTTATTAACAAGATTATGTTGCAAATGTACTCCTTGAAACAATCCATGAGTGTTGGCACTTGGTTATGGAAGCAAGAGAAGATATCAAGGAAGAAAAAGGGAGAATGTGAACTTCTCGGAAGACACACATAGTGATTGTTATTAGGTCGAAGTGAGTAGAAGATCAAGAAAGACGATGCGAAGTAAGGAAAATCAATCCATTGAACAAGGAGAGCGGGAATAACAGATAAGCAAGGAAGAAGGACCGAACGTAGATAACCTTCAAGAAGAAAGAAAAGACATTGTTGTTTCTTGGATCACCGCAGGAGAAGGAAGGAAAGATAGGTCAACGGAGTTCTCGAAACACGGGTCAAGTTGAACTAGGTTTTAGACACCTAGGGTTTTGGTATCTAGGTTTTGGACACCTAGGTTTTGGTCCCAGGCTGTCGATGAGCTATTGTAATGTATAAAAAAAGGTCTAAATGACCCGGGTTGGGTTGGTGATATCATTGCTGATCTAGTTGTATTGTTGATGTGGTGATTGTTATCATATGAGAGAGAAGTTCTAAGTGTGTGAGCCTCTGGCATTGTGGTCATATTCACCGGTGCACAGAAGGGGAGAGAAAGAGAGAAGAAGAAAGAAGATTTTCTAGGTGAGAGCCCAGACAAGAACTCATGCTTCACCTTAATAAATCATAAGCATAGTTATGTGGATGTATCCCTAGAGAGAGGGTGAACCACGATATTTAGTGTTGTGTGTGACTGGTATTTTATCTCTCACATTGATATAATCAGGATTGCATTTCATCGCTTTAGATCCGATAAGCAGATGTGTGGAATATATATAAGTTGATGAGTGATATATGAACATTGTGTTATTCTTGTGTTAGGATCCTCCTGACATTTCCTTTGGTTGTAGATGTCTCTTTCCTACAACCCCCTCATAGCTACTTCGATGAGACTGCATCTGCCTCTTCGTGTTCAAAGGACCAAGAGGTTAGGGTATTTTTGAGCTCTTTGAGTCAACCCCTCGGTCTACCCTCGTGCCAACAAATGGTTCTTGCTTGTTAACCGAAATCTTCTTGAGGGAATGTCAACGGTTTCCACAAGACAAAGATTAAAAAATGGATAGAATATCAAGAAAAGGATTTCGCTGAAGCCTAAAACAAGAACCCTAGTCTAGCTCTCAAGATTACAGAGAAATATATTCTCATCGATATACTAAAGTTTCTTTGGAGGGATCCATCGGGAGCTATATGAGTGTTTAGCTAGATTAGCAGATACCCAGCTTGAGATCCAATCTAGACCTCCTGGTTTGGATGTCGGATTTGATCAAGAAGGTCAAAAGATTTGATAGCACCGTATCAGGAGAAGTATATCACTGGTTCAATAGCACCATTAGAGGATACATCACAGAGTTTGTTGTTGACAAAAAATCATACGTCCAAGCCGAGATATTTCTTTAAGGGATTCTATTACATGAGAAGAACATTGAAGATACAGTAGATCATTCTGACATAGGAAGGCTAATGTTCAAGAATTCAAAAGCCGATATATCATCAACTGGAAATACGCTGTATGGAAGAGTGTTTCGAGGTTCACCTCATGAACCTGTTTAATCAGAACTACAAGGAGGAGGGTTTCTATATGGAGAAGAGTGCTTAACCCATGTAAAAGAACATTCAGAACCCGCTAGGTAAAAGGAAGGAGAAGTTGAAGAGATTCACTGAAGAGAACCTGAAACCTCAAAAAACCATGAAGACCATCGAAGTAGGTATTGTTATCCTTCCTGTTGATTCAATAGTATTAAGAAACTAGAGTAATCCCAGTCACCAGAGCATATAGAGAACTATCAACAATAGTCCACCATATATTCAGTCAAGAACCCTAGCAAGATCTATGGAAGATGATATGACGTTACCCATTTTCAGAGGAGATAGATCTAAGGATCTTGACCAGCACTACTTCTTATGAGAAGTTGTATGGAACATTAATCAAGTCACCCATTTTAAATGCCAAAGAACCCGATAGTACCACTCTAAGGATCATGCACCGAATGGTACATGCTTCTGTCTAAGGACTTGCATGTACTAAACCATTGAATCAGATTAAATGCACCAATTGCGAGTTTAAGAAACCTAAGTCAGACTCACAATGTATTATAGAGATGAAAGAGATCAAGTAGAAGGTGGTCAAACCTATTTGGGAATTCAACTGTGACATTCAAGACCTTAACAAAATAATTTGACTTTTCAAATCCTAGATGAACAAAACAAAGAATGGTTCATTGCTCCTCTCTAACAGTTCCCATGCAACAAAAGATTTCATCAGAAAGTATGAGGAACTAGAGATCGCCATGAAGTTAGAATCAACCCTATGGGAGAATCCAAATTGCATGAGCCGATCTTGAGTCATCTGACTAGTTTGTCTTTGTAGGTTTAAGATATGAAGAAAGACAAGGGAAAAGATAAAAGAGAAGACATATGTCAGGTTAGATGTAGATCATAAGGCCGCGAAAAGGAACAATTTCCTCTATTCAATGAATACTTACTGAGCTCCGAGACCTTGGAAGGTAAAGTCACCTACCTTGGTGTGAGGTATGCAGAAACAAACATTGCCCTGGTGAGTGCTACTCCATGCAAAAGTATGTTCAAACACTCAAAAACTTGTATTGCACATCTGTAAGTCCCTAGGAAACGATGATAGGGATTGTAGGGATAATGACCTCATGCATGAAAGTTCGAGAGACATGTATAAGATTCAAGGTGAAGTACAACAAGAAGGAACAATACATAGTATAACTCTCCATGGAGAGGAAACTTCAATCCTCATGTGGATTCAGAGGAAGAGGACGAGGACGAGACATGGGCCGAGGTAGAGGACAAAATTAACGTTATAACTGGTGGCACAACCGTAACACCTTTGAAAGAGATTGTCAACCTCTTGGTAATTAATTTCATCCACATACCGTTTGACCATTTTATAGAAGATTGTCCTGTGCTACTAGCTAAGCTTCAAGAAAGACTAGGACCTCAACAAAACTCCTAGTGCAACTAATATATGTGTTTCTCAAGGAGAAGACCCTAGAGTCATTGTTATAATAAGAGGAGGTTGTCACGTGAGATGACAAAACAACCTAAGGGGAAACATGTAAGACCTGTGAATCGAAAATCTACAGAGAAGACACAAATGTTGATGCAAAGAAAGAAAGACAAATGTTTGATGAAGCCAAAAAATAATTCATAGGAGACCAAGCCTCTGCATCAAAGACAAGACCGTATGAGAGATTATGGAATGCCTTCCTCACATTTAATCATTTCACCAAAAGAAGGAAAGAGGTAAGCAAGTTCATGGAAGTTTTATATACTTGTATTAAGTTGGTTTAGGACGAAAGCACAGTACAAGAATTATAAAATTTAACTCAAACAATATGAGGTAGGAAAGATAGACCCATTAATTTTGAATAGGGAAGTACATCAAATTGCAAGAAAGAGAAGTACAAATAAGGAAATACACTTGAATCCTCAAATAGGAGTGAATATGAGATAGATTATGTAGTTCTCAAATTAGGGTCAAAGGTCAATGTCACGACAAAGAAAAACCTAGTAATCGAAGTGGGAAAACTGGCTGATTTATTCCCCTGTCAGGATTAGGATGGCTAATCATCAAGTTTTCATCCCATTTGGACGATTGGAGCATGTCCATGTGGACATAGATGGAATAAGAACATTTGCATATTTTGAGGTAATTGAAATAGTTGATGACATTTGCCCAAGTACCGTTGTTAGAATTGATTGGTACTCAATAACTCTATTGTTGTTGACTTAAAGAAAAGACGAATGAATTTTAAAAGATATGGCCTTAGGTTCATAGCACCTTTAGATCCGTGACAAGGTCGGATACACAGCTCATTAGAAAATAAGATCACACATACCTAACTAGAGCATCTACAAGATAATAGCTTCTAATAACAGATTACATTAATCCTACAAATGATGGAAACCTGTTGGCTAAGGAGACGCATGTTCATCGACTCTAAGAAGCATTGAGAATCTGGCGTATCAAGATGTATGAATTATCTACAAGAATATGTGATATATTAACTAGATAAGTTCGTTGGATCGACAGAACATTAAGTAACTTACCCACCTATGATGGTCTAAATCCTTAGAAACCTTCTCGCCGGATTTGAAGAGAGTGTACCAACACAACAAAGATTATTGGCAATGGATGAGGCCTTGAAAGCCACAATAGCAAGATTGTGGGGGACACATGTACCATAGCACGCTGCATCGTGGTACAATGTCGCACTTGTAACAACACGTTCTCAAGACAAGTAGAAGGATGCAAATTTGTACACAAAGTTGAAGCTTCCTCAAGAACCATGTGTGAATGGAGAAGCCCGAGCAACATCCCTCAAGAAAGCAAGGTACACAAATTCATCAACACTGACACAACACCTATTAACCGGTACCTTCAAGTAGAGTTGCGCCTTATCACTGTTATATTGGGAAGGTATGACTCGTAATTTTGTAACCACTCTTCTATTTGAAATTCAATATCCTTCAATAGATCAAACATTTTATATTGTGAGATACTAAGTATTTAAGGAGGCATCTAGCCTTCCTTTGGAACAATAAGAGGATGAATGATCCCGCCCAAAATTTGCAAGGTTGTTACAACATCCATAACATGAAGACGATGATCCGAGGAAGGTGACATCATAGAAACAGAGGGCTAGAGAGATGTGGAAGTACCAGAGTTGAGCTACCATTTATTGGATAACCGATCAAGATCAATAAAGTCAACATTGGAAAAGAGAAGACCAAGTCACTAATGTTTGAGATTATTGGGATGTTGCCACCATTATCAAGATTTCACAAAATTACTACATGAGTATCGTGACTTGTTTCCAACCAAGTTCACGATAGAAGGGAATTAAAGGGCCTATGGGAGAGATATGATCCTTTGAACCATATGCAAGACTAGTCAACAGAGACCCTACATATTGAACTCTAAATATAAGGAGAAAGACTCAACTTAATTAATGTTGGAAGCATGGATTATAGAACCCGCCGAAGAGTCAAAGTGGGATTAGCCCTATGGTGGTACAAGACAAGAAGACATAAGAAATCAGGATATGCGTAGATCTTTTAGAAACCGAATGATGCTTGTTTACATGACCCTTCCCTACAACATTCACGTTAATTTAAGGCTAGATAATGTGGGAGTCCAGAAGTAAATATTCTTTACGTGATGGAATTTAGGATGATACCATCAGATTCGAATTGCCAAGGAAGACTGCCATACGACCAATTTCATAATAGAATGGGGATCCTACTAACACATAGTAATTCCATTTGGATTGAAGAACGCCCCAACCATCTTTTCCGTGGTGGTGGTCAAGCATTCAAGGAATTCTCGCATAAATTTTAGAAGCATACTTTGATGATTGGACTGCTTTTAGTTTATTGAAGAATCATATTGAATGTCTACGGCTAATGTTGGATAAATGAAAGTAGTGTCAAATTGCTTTTTGAACCTCAAGAAATGTATTTTCTTTTCACTATTTGAACCCAAGGGACATATTGTGTGCAAGCAAGGATTGTTGGTAGATCCATCCAAGATCTCCATTATTATTGATCTACCCCCCATCAAGCAAACAACCATACACTACGTTGGGATAGACAAGATATTACAGAAATTTCATAAGGGGATATGTTCAAATTACAACAATCCATGGAGAAGTTGTTGAAGAAGGATTTTCCATTTAGTTGGACAGAGGAATTCCAACAAAGCTTCAACACCGAAACGTAATGGTTATTGTGCCTATTCTTGTTTTCCCATATTGGACCCAGGAGTTTCATGTACATGCTCCATGCATCCTCCATTGCTTTAGGATTTGTGTTAGCATAGATGGGATAAGGATATATTGACCACCCGTTAACCTTTCTAGCAGGAAACTATAAACTATTGAGTTCAACTACACCACCACTGAGAGAAGGATTTCACAAGGGTGTATGTATTGTATATAAATTTCACCACTACTTGCTCAAAGGACACTTTAATTACATCGGACACTGGTACGAAATACCTAGTCAACAATCCGTTGGGGAATAATATGTAGATGGATTATTCTATTTCAAGAATATGATTTTGAGATCATCATAAGTCGAAGAATGAAAAAGGTCATGACCACTTGTCTAGGCTGGAACATGGAGAAGAGCCGACCAATTTGGAGGATACACTACCATATGCACGCTATTGGCCATTAGAAATATTGATGACCACTTCATAGACATAGTCCAGCTCCTATCAATAGAATGGCACCTAGTGAGTACATAATTCCTCGCAAAAGAAACAACTAGTAGTGCCCGCTACAGACTTCTCACTTATAGTCGACATCTATACAAGATTGGACTTGATGAGATATTGAGAAGGTGTGTTGGAGGCAGAGCATAAAGACCATTGATCCTTGGAGAAGCTCATGAAGGCATTGGTAAGCACATTATCCAGAAAATCAACTCGCTATAAGCACATTATCCAGAAAATCAACTATGCATAAGGCTTTTAAAGCTATCCTTTAGTGGCCTACCCACACAGAGATGTTAAAGACTATTCTAGAGCCTTCCATGTATTCCAAAGAGTTGGGAACCATCTTAGAAGAGATGAAATGCCATTGGCACCAATAACCTGACCGCCAAGCATTTGAGAAATGGGCCATTGACTTTGTTGAACCTATAAACCCACCATGAAAGAACACAAGAGCAAGATATATATCATGCCTACAAAGTGCTTGACCAGATGGGCCAAAGAAGGAGAAGTTAAGGAATATAGTGTAGCTACAGTAGCTATTCACTTCATATTTGATGGAATCATAACCAAGTTTGGATTCCCTAAATATCCTTACGAGTGATCAAGGAACACATTTCATCATTAAGACAGTTGAAGCCCTAACTAAATAATTTGCAGTCCACCATCGGTTATAAACCCCTCAATTCATCCACAAGCAAATGGGATAGTTGGAGCATTCAACAAGATCTTGGAGACAATGTCACTTAATATCTGCAATGTGAATAAGGATGATTGGGATTTAAGAGTGCCAACAATATTATTGGCCTATAGAACCACCTCTTCTTCAGAAAATTCAACAATGCAGACCCCCTTCGTTGGTATATGGTCTTGAAGATATTGTTCTAATGGAATATCTGGTACCAAGCTTAAGACTTGTTTCCTTTACAAATATGGATGACCGGCATTGTTCAAGAAAGGCTTGCACAGCTTATTGAATTGGAAGGCATTGCATTCATTGGCACTCCATCGCTAGTACGTATGAAAGAGAAGGCCTACCATGATAGGCACATCAAGAAGAAGGCATTCAAACAAGGTGATATAGTAATCGGGTATATGACATCAATTTCATAAAACATCCTGGGAATTTCATAACACATTGTCTAATGCCATATGAGATTGCTTATGTTATAGAAGGAGTAGTTGCATAACCGAAAAACGTTGAATGGAGAATGAAGGAAGGTTTGGTGAATGGGAGCCAGTTGAAATGGTATTATGACAACCAACTTCCTCATAGCTCTCAGTAAAAACAAGAAGAAAAGGGTCCAAGGACCAGGTGTAGTTGAAATTGGCTACTGCATAATGTGAAAGATATTTGCAAAAGGAAAAGAGGGAGGCATCAAACAAAGCGAGGTTGCATCATGCAGTTTGGCTACCAAATAAGTAAAACGTAGGGATCACATGAAGTGCCTTAGGACGATTCATGTGTGAGTGTTGGGGGCCTCTTTGGCCCTTTGTTATGGAAGAAAGAGAAGATCAAGGAAGAAAGGGAGAATGAACTTCTCGAAGACACGCGATTGTTACTGGTCAAGTGAGCATAAGATCACAAATAAAACGCTTAATTAAGAGAAAGAAATCCATTGAATGAGGAGATGGTGAATGACATATAATAAAGGAAGAACGATCGTGGACAACTCAACAAGAAGCAAAATCCACCGTTGATGCTTTGAGCACCGCGACGAAGAAAGGAAAGATCGCCAATCGTGAGCCCCGAACGTACAGAGCCCTGGAAACGTGGGTCAAGTTGACCTAGGTTTTTAGACACCTAGGGTTTTGGACACCTAGGTTTCAACCTAAGGATTTCGATGAGCTATTGTAATGTATAAATAAAGTTATAAAGGACCTGGGTCGGGTTGGTATGACATTTTTGTTGATCTAGCTATATTGTTGATGTGAGTGGGTATTGTATCGAGATAGAGAAGTGCTAAGTGTGATAGCCTTCTGGTATTGTAAGATCTTCAGCTGGGTGCGAAGGTCAAGTCCTGTAGCTAGGTGCAAAGGAAGGGGAGAAAAAGAGAGAAGAAGAAAGAATATCTGCTAGCTGAGAGCGCAGACAAGAACTGTATGCTTTATCTTAATCAATCATAAGCATAGTTCTGTGGGCGTAGCCCTAGAGAGAGGGTGAACCACGCATATTTAGTGTTGTGTGTGACTGGTATTTTATCTCTGTCATTGATATACTGTGATTGCATTACTTCTTTAGATCTGATAAGTAGATGTGAAGAATAGATCTAAGTTGATAAGTGATATATGAACATTGTGCTATTCTTATGTTAGATCCACTTGACATTTCCTTTGGTTGTAGATGTCTCTGTCTTGCAACCCCCTCATAGCTACTTTGGGTTAGACTGCATCTGCTTCGTAGGTGTTTCCAAAAGGGATAGTATCTAGGGCTTGTTGGTGTGCTCTTGGAGCTGAACCCTGGGTCTCCCCCTGTTCCAACAATGAGTACCAGTAGTAAAATCATCTTCAACAAAATATTCCTTTATAGATTCCAAGGCAAATGGATCGAAAGGAAGGAATATGATTTCACCAATTTCAAGAGAAGGAACATCATGTTGAATCAAGTCTTTTTTCTGCTGAAATGCCTCTTCATCTCCCTCATTTCCTGAATCATATGCATAATTTTCATATACAGGCTTGATGTTGTAGAATTCCCTATGTGCTGATGTAGAAAAATCCACCTCTAAATCATTCTCATACTCATAAAAAATAGGGAGATCTCCAATAAAGTTTTCAGAAAAAAATTCATCATGGTCATGACTATTAGAAACATTTGATGTGATGTTAAATGTATCTAGAGTATGACTACCATTGAATTCAACATTAATACAATGATGAAAATATTCCAACTACATAATAGAACTAGAAAAGGATTCAATAGACATTGAGTTCTCCTCTACTTAATTAAGATTTAATTCAAATCAGTTACAAAATTATTAATATAAGATGCAAACTCTTCACAACAATGCTAAAAAAGACATTCAGCTGGAAAAGATCTTCTACAATGATCATGAAATACTCTATGAAATTCCTGCAAGGAAGATATGCTAGATGGAGGAAAAGATCAATACCATTCTCAAGAATCTCCTTCGAGTGAGTACATGAACATGTTCACGAGTACATCCTCATGAGAGATATCCAAATGATGCATTAATTCATGAAACTCAAGTAGATGTTCAACATGATTATCATATGTACCTTCTTTAAACTTGGGAAGTCGCCCTTGCCATTCAACTTCATGAGGTATTGGATTTTGGTAACAAGGAATAGATGAGAAGTCAAATGGAGAAAACATCCAAGCTAAAATTGCCTCCATTACCTTTTTCATCATGAAAAAGTGGATTCTCCAATGGATTCTTCCTTCATGGAGTCACCAGGTGAATGCTTTGTAGTCAAATTGATGTCCACTTCATGTTCACCATCAAGAAGAGGATCTAAACATGTCATTCTCCTAGGGAAAATGTTTATGTTCCTTTGTCTCCGAAAACAACACCAAACGATGTTAGTCCCTAAAGTTGTCCTTCACTGCTAGGGGGAAAGCTAGGGAACCTCAGTTATTGAAATGGTTTACATTTATAGGTATTTTGGGTTTATAAGTTGTTTTATGGGTCAAGAAGTGGATGAATTGAACAATATAAGTTTATGGTCACAAAAATAAGCTTCCACCACATTCACTTAGTCAATGGCATTCAATATGATCAACTAGATAATGTGATCTAAAACAGAAGAAAAGGAAACTAGAATTTCACAATATGTTCACTTAAGAAGAAGATTCTTGATCCTAAATATCACTCAAAAAACAAAAACAAACACTTAAAGACAAATCATGTAGAAAGTGAGTAAACAATAAAATATTTACTCACATTCAACAAGAATAAGATAAATCATATTCTTTGCAAAATATTGAAATTTATTCAAGAAAAATAGAACAAATTTAAAACAAATATGAGATAGTCTAACCATCAGAATGTTTATCCATTGAGTGAAAAATATGGTAGAATCCAGGCATTACAATCCATGCCAATATGTCATTAGCCCCACCAAACTTGAACCCTTAACTCTGTCATCTAACTTCCTTTTTATACATAGAGTTCGTTACATCAGATCCTAAAACATAGATACAATTTTGATTGAGTCCTCATATCTAGCTAACAAATAGGAACTACATTCCATTACATTCATTACATTATAACAATAATATAGATTTTAGGGAAAAGATCTTATCCTAAGACTAAATCATAATTCCAAAGATATAATTGACCTGCAAAATAGAATATGTAGAAACTGCTCAAAATTCATGTAATAGTTCACGTGATCAAGGATAGGTCGAACTAATGAAGTGGAAAATATGGAAAATCTAGGAAAATATGAAAAAAGTTTGCAAATCAAGAAACATCGGCCCCAAATTTCAACATGTATCTCCTAAACTTTTCATTTTTTTGAGAAATGGCCTGCATATCACTTAATATGGTTCATTTTGCAAGTGGGTTGTGAATGGATTCTCCTAATTCTTCACTGTTTTCTTAGGAGACTCCTTAGAAGTTGACTGCTAAAACAATCACCTATAGGAAAATTCTGCTTCCTTTTCAACTTCTACTGCAATTAGTTTTGAGCAGCTTTGTCCATCATTACATTATGCATTCTTGAAACCTGGGAATATTCTTGAGATGTAAATGCCAAGTGTAACTCATGTTTATTTCCCCCCACTTGATTGAACTATTGAAACCCTAGTGAAAACACTTCTTGTGCATCTGAAACTTTGTTTTTTAGAAGTCTCCCCTATTTTAGTTTGGTTTTAAGAACACCATTGCTCTAATACAGTTTGATATTCTTCTTCCTGGGTCCTTTTTTGTACTTTTCCTGTAGTTTTTTTAACCTTCTTTTGTAGCCTTGAATTATGCATTTCAAGCTCATAAATTTGTTACTTCAAATCTTCCATATGGGTACCAACAGTGATAGTAGGGTTTTCATATTCCAGATTTATTGTATTAGAAAGAGTAACATGAGATGAAGGTTGCAAAACCTTCGGAATTGATTTTCTAAAAGATTCAGTCTTCAGTAGTTCTAGCAAAGATATATGGATTTTTATCTTATTTATCTCATGCTCTAAACTAAATGAATTCAGTTGTTTTTCTGTTTCTTTTACCTTTGGGACACCAACTTTTATGGGATGTTGTTGATCTGATTTGTTTCCTGCCTCTTTGCTTGGTCCTTGCTGTAACACAAGTTTTCTCTTTCTTGATATAATTTTCCTTGCTACAGGAAAAGCCTCTTCTTTTTCCTCAATTCCTTCTTTTTCATTTAATTGGAATGCCTTGAATCCAGTCTGTGTTGTGACGCTCTTCCACTAGGAAGTAGTTACACAGACCTATAGGAAGTTTATTCTTCTTCCACCATCTTTCTCCTATAACAAAAAAATGACAAGTTGTTTCATCTGAATGCTCTGTCACATGGATCAACACATCTCCCACTTGAGTTTGAAAGCGATCAAAATTATGGGCAAAAAGATTTGAAATTCCTTCATGGTGCCTCTAGAATTTGCAGGAAAATTGAAACCATTCCCCTTGTATGAACTTCTCCATAATTTATGGGTCGGCTTGGAGTCACTACTACATATTGAAAAATTTGTGATGACCACTTGTGACGAAATTACTCTTTCCTCTCAACATTCAAGAGAAAAAGTTCAAGTTTTTAAAATCCACCCCGTAGTCGTCGCAATCTCGACGCAGGTAGTTTGACCAAATTATTACGGTCAATGTTCGTCACAAGAGAGACGACTATACTTTGTCCGTCGCAAGAGCAATGTATTACTTAACCTTAAAATTGACCGTTAAAAATGACCTAAAATAAACAGGTAAAAAAATAAATATTTTTAGGTCACTGTCGTCGCAATTGCAACGATAGTGACCTAAAATTGCACTATAAATATTTGACGATTTAAAGAAGTTGCGACAATCTTGCTATAACAATGACGGTTCCGAAAGGGTATTTTTGTGTGGAAGAATGTCGCAGAATGTTATTAGAGGTGGGGAAAAAGGTAAAGTGGGTGAAAAGGGTGATGGTAGATGTTATTTCCCTTGTAAAAAATGTTGCCTCAGACATCCCGTAATAATTTTAATAGCAACAGCTACAAAACATTATAGGAAATATGGTCACATTGATGGAGGATCGAATGAATATCGTCCCATGGTAATTAGCTATATATTCATTATATTTTTTTATTTTGTCAATTTTATACAAAATTTTATATATGTATATATATTGTTTGAATGTTTGTTATAGTATACACTAATTTTGCATGATCGTTTGTAATTATAAAGCTAGAGTTTCCCTCTAACTTTCCACAGAATATTGCACCAAGTATTAGTAGAAATGATGTTGTACAAGATGAGGAACATCATCATGACCAAGCAAATGAGGATCTCATGGAAGAAGATGATGGGACAAATCAAGTTAATGATCCCATGGAAGAAGATGATGGGACAAATCAAATGATCCAAGATTTGTTTTCGCATCCACATGAGGATGGGGAAAATGCTAGTATCTATGATGAACCTCTATTAGAAAAGGCAAATACACGACTTTATGAAGGATCAAGAGCAAACATTCTCTCCGCTACATTGTTGCTAGTGAACTTAAAGATTATGAATAATTTGTAGAACACTTGTATGACATAGATACTAAGGTATGTAATATGTTTCATCTCATACTATACATAAATGTTGATTTTTTTTTATTTTTTTTTAGTGTTAATTAATGTGTAAAATAAGAATGCAATTTTACAATTAATATTCTTACATTAACTAGTTGTTTGTTATGTTGTAGATTGTTAGGTTAATTTTTGTTACCATCGTCAAATATTTTACCTCGCACATATCAAGGTTTGCATGCCATTATGAAAGACATTGGAATGGATTATCAAACTATAGATGCATGTCTTAATGACCATATTATATATTATGGACAACATGCTTCGAAAACCAAATGTACGCAATGTCTTATCAGTAGATATCGAACCGATCAAGTAACAAAAAGGGTGCCTCGAAAGGTTCTTAGTCATATTCCCATAATTCCATGTTTGGAGCGATTATTCAGGTGTGAAAGCATAGAACAATTTATGGATTACCATGCACATAACAGAAGTGGAGATGGTGTTCTTCGAATGTCTGCCAATGGTTCTGCATTTAGGGAAATTGAGGAAAAATGGGTAGATTTCAAAGATGAACCTCGTAATGTTAGGCTTTCATTGGCAGCTGACGGTGTTAATCCATTCAGAGAACCTAGGTCTATTTACTCAGTGTGACCTATTTTTGTTATCAACAATAACATTCCTCCTTGGATGTGAATAAAGAGGGAGCACATAATGTTGACAATGATTGTTCCAGGTATTTGTTTACATTAATTTTTTAAATTTAACATTTTCATTTGCTTCAATTTTTGCATAATATCTTTTGTTTATTTATTTAATTATATATATTACATGATATCATTCCTTTAGTAATTATGTGTAATTTCAAACAAATATTAGGTAAGTACAAGGTTAAAGATATGAATTTATATATCGAGCCTCTTATCAATGAGCTATTAAAGTTATGGGCTAGCATCACAATGTATGACATATGTAAACCAATCGGAGAGAAGAAATTTAAATTCTGTGGAATACTTTTATGGACAATTCATGATGCCCCTAGACTAACAAATTTTTGTGGTATGTATAAGCATTCTAATATTACTCTTTAATACTATATAATACTTTAATGTTATCATGGTGCATGTTTAATTTTTATATAATATCATCGTATAATTGACATTAATCCATTTAGTGCAGGTCTTCAAACAAAGGGTAAATTTGTATGTCCAGTTTGTGGCCCTAAGATGAAGTATCATCATTCAAAAAGTTTAGGAAATATGGTGTTTGATGAGTATGGGCACCTTCTTCCTAAGAACCATAGGTATCGTACTACTGAAAAAACATCTTTTCAATGGGAAAGAAGAGACTGGTTTAAAACCACGAAGAATGACACCTCACCTATGGAGGTTGGAATATAATAAAAATTGTCAAGGTACTCAATTTCATAATGTATCGTAGATCATGTAATATTTTGAATGTTTATTTTAATCATTGAATTTATTTTACCGTATTTGATAATTATTTTTGTGATTTCTTTTATGCTTCATGAAGGCCACAATCATCATGAAGGTATTAATAATGGGCTTCCACGAGGAATGAAATCTTATCCTGCTCAATTCATGAGGTTTCCCTACTATGAGGAGCTAAAAATAGCTCATTTGTTTGATACAATGCATATCAGGAAGAATGTGACTAAAACATTATGGAGAATCATAGATGGTAGGAGGGACAAAGAAAAAATTGTCAAAATTTGTATTGACATTCAGGAAGCCAATCATGCAATGTGAAGTGTGATCCGAATTCAAATAGATCAAATGGAGTACTGGACCGAAATAACCTTCCATGGATATTAACAGAGAAACAAAGCAATGATGTAAAAGAGGTCATTCAAAGAATTAAATTTCCCACAGGTTTTGCTTCAAACATAAAAAATATCTTAACAAAGAAAGGTGAATTTGGTGGGGTAAAAACACATGATTGGAATACCTTCATTAAGGTAATAATTTTGGTATACATATTTATATATATTGGCCTTATAGATATATTTTATTTTATTTTGTCTACTTTGGTCGAAACAAATAACGATTCATTTTGTTGTTACAGTATGTTCTACCACTATCTCTCCCAAACGACTTTGACAACAACATCAAACAAGTTATATATGATATTAGAAAATACATGAGGTAAGATGTAGTTGTAATTTATATGCAAAATGTTCTTTCAAATTATTGTTGTACTTAATAACACGTGATTTACTTGTAATGTAATGTAATATATTATATTATGTACTTATGTTGAAACATGTTATTTTCTTGTGTCACGATCTCATGTAGATGGTTGTCATTGAAAGA
>SNQJ01S0203225.1:16696-28310 GCA_010110895.2 Picea sitchensis
TTCTAACCAGAACCAAATTGGCCACCCATTTGAAATATCTCAAGGGGACAATGATCTGGGCCTCTAACAACTTCTTCACTTCTTTCTCCATGACAGACAACAACATGGGATTTATCTGTCTTAGCTTCTTCCTGAATGGCTTAGCCCCTTCCTTCAGTGGGATATTGTGTTCAATGATGGATGTGTCATACGTCTTGAGGTCTTCATAGGTCCAAGCAAACACATCTGTGAATTCTCTCAGCAACTCAGTATATTCGGGGCTCTGTTCTGTGGTCAAACTCCTCGACAACTTGACATACTTAGGCTCCTCTAGTGTGCCAATGTTGCACTCGGCTGTGTCAACATCTTCACCTGAAAACCTATCATTTACTGCCACATCATTCCCATCGAACAATCTTTCTAAAGGAATTAGTCTCCTCAGGATGTGATTGCTAGGTAGCTGAATGATCTGGTGGTTAGCAATTTTATTTAAAAACACCTCAGGGTGAGGGTTATCTTCTATATCAGGATCCTGATCGATATGCAACGCAAAAAACTCATCAACAGATTGGAGAAATTTCTCGATTTCCATATCATCTTTGAATACCTTCCAATGCTTGACATTGTCCGGCACAAAGGACCTATATTTTATCTCAACATCATATTTGGCCATAGACAGCCGAGGGACCTTGAACTGGCTAGCTGAAATAGCTAAAGAATCGACCACAGCATTATCCTCCCTTGGAATAAAAGAGATGTTGAAGGTTGAGAAGAAATTGTCAATTAGGTCCCATACTTCATTTCTGTAATTTTTGAGTCGAGGGTGCTTAGCCTGATAAGCGTTTCTAACCTGTTGGACCACCAACTCTGCATCTCCAAACACTGCTACCTCCTGAATTCCCATTTCCATTGTAGCTCTCAATCCTAGAACAAGGGCTTCATACTCCGCCACATTGTTGGTGGTTTTGAATTCCATCTTATATGATAGGGACATGGTTTCCTGAGAAGGGGACACAAAAAACACCCCAGCACCAACGCCTTCCCTGGAGCAGGCTCTATCGAAAAACATATTCCAGAGGGGGGTGACGGAGGGAGGAAACTCATGAGGAATGGTGGGCTACTTTATGAGTTCAAGAGGAGGCTTGGGAGCATGAGTGAGTTGTAGTAAGCTGGAACCCATATCAATGTCCAAGGCAAAAATGGGATGGTTGGTAGGATTGGCTTCATCACTGATTATATAGGCCAGTTGGGCTTCCCTATATATTCTTCTATGCTCTCCTCCAAACACTGGGATAGTAGCATATGTGAGCTCCATCTGCAAGGTTCCCCCTAGTCTTTTTATCCAATATCTTGACAATAACATTCCGAACTTGGGGGGGGCATCAACCACTACAATATCCATGACCACACTTTTCATGGGCAACTGAAACAAGGTCACGACCAGGTCTTTGATAACCCCGAGACATTGAACTTTCCTGGAGTCAAAGGAATAGAGGTCATGATAGGCTTGGGTGACTTCTAGTCCTAGTTCTTCCATGACAATTTTGGGCATGAGGTTGTGAGAAGCCCCTAAATCCATCAAGCAGTTATGCAGCACCTTGTCATGTATGTTCAAGGAAGTGTAGAAAGGAGGGGATGAGTCATTCCTGTCTTCTACCATAGGACATAGAATAACTGCAGGCTTTTCATCTTGCAAATTAATGGAGTCTGTGGGAGGGCATGAGATCTCATACTGTAAAATCTCAGAGAAGCACTTCTTGAACCCTTCATGCTTAATCAACTCGGTCAGGGGCACAGGGATTCTGATCTTTTGAATTTCAAGCTCGAAATTAAAAGAAGATGTAAGCTTTGGAATTTATTTTATTTCAGGAACATGACTCTGAACTATGGGAGAGAGGGATCGGGTCTTCTTACCTTTGTAATTGTCCGCTACTTCATTAGCATCTTTCTCTGTTCTAGTGGACTACTCGGGAACATCGGGTGCTACTGTCTTCCTCTTAGATCTCAGATCATACTTGCCTTGGCAACCACTAGTGTTGCCTTCCTTGCTCAGTTCATTCAGCTGACTGTCCATGAGAGAATCCTCGTATGCTGATTGAGTGAGATGAGGAAAAGGAGGAGTGTCTCCGAAGAAATGGATTTAACGATCAAGCTCATTTGTTTCCCCTTCTTCCCTTTCAGCCACAAAATTGTTTTGGAAAGGGGCCTGGATCTTCTGGTCTTCTTTGTCTCTTCCCCTCTCCCTTTGCACAGTCGGGGAAGTAAAATTGTTTGGCCTCCTGAAACCTCCTTTGTTTTCAGTGTTTTGAGGGCCCTTGTATGCTTGCCTCCCCTCGACCTTCATTCTCTCCATCTCTGCAGACAGAGACTTCACCATCTTGGTCAGTTCATCCACTTGAGGGTGGGGCACCGATGGTCCAGAAGTTGAGGTTTCCGACCTTCCCTTTCTTTTGTTTGCGTCGGCCTTGTTCCTCAAACTGTCAGCTGCTAATACATTGGATTCCACTTCTATGGCCGCATCCTTCATTTGAGCTAAGGAGGTGGCTCTTCTTTCCCTCAACAAAAGACATAAATCGGGGCCAAACGCACTAGCATAGGAAATTTTGGCCGAGGCTTCTGAGGGCTTTATTTCGGCAGGGATATTATTATACATCTTATTGAATCTTTTGGAGAAGTCAGAGATAGACTCTCCTTCCATATTCTTCAAAGACCCGAACTCTGTCATGTAATACATGAAATCCTTCCTATCTCGCCACTGACTCAGGAAAGCACTATCCAGGGCTTCAATTCCAGCAATAGATCCGAGGGCCAATCCTCTAAACCATTTCCTCACCTCGCCATCCAGGCTCTGGATGAAGACTCTCATCCAGACATCTTCATTTTCAATATTCAGGTTGTTTGCATAACTGTAGAAAGCAACCATGTGCTCTTCCGCAGTTATGTATCCTTCCCCAGTAAACTTGGGCATATAATTGAAGTAGTCTCCAGCAGGGAGAGGATTCATAGGATGGGGTAGGATTAAGGGAGGATATCTGGCAGCGACTATGGAATCCATTCTATTCAGAGGGGGATTAGCACCAACCATAGGAATATTAGGTGGAGGAGATCTTGGAGGAGAAGGAGTTCACGAAGGGGCTACTGGGAATGAGTCTCGAAGTGGAGTGGGAAACAAGAGGGGATTTAAGGAGAAGGCTAATGAGCTCAAGTTAGTAGGTGCTCCTCTTTGAAAAGGAGTAGTAACAGTAATAAGAGGAGGAGTAGTAAAGATAGGAGTGGGAAAATCTTATGTAGTCCTGGGTCTACGCCAAGGTACAACTTCAGAGGAGAGGGGAGTGACAAGGATTTCTCCCTCCAATCCCAGACCAGGAGGGGAAAACTCAGCAGGAACACTCCCAAAATTCAGGAAACAGGAAACCTCAGAAAGAGGTCTATTAAGAAACCAAGGAAGAGAAAATGGAGTTCCTATAGAAGGAGATGGTGGATTACCTGGCTCGGTGGTGGAAGCTTCTTCTTCAGGGGCCTTTCCTTTCCTGAGAACCACCTCTGGATCAGTTTCAGGTGTAGCTAGAAGCAGTTGTGGATGAGACCGCCTGTGTCTAGCTCTGAAAGCCACAATTAACATGACAGGTTCGCCACAGTGGATTCGTCACAATGGATTCGCCAGGTGCACAGTAGCAATCTTTAAAGGCTCTGATACCTGATGCACCTTCAGAATCAGAGGCTCAATGTTGTTCAATCCCGGGGAAAATTTTCAACTTCATCCTTGGCAACGGCGCCAGAAATGTTACCGTTCGAAGTCACCCCTGGATTGCAGCAGGAGTAGAGCCTGATGCCCATCAGTTTATGTCACGATTTTCTTAATGGGGTGATCAAATGGAGGTTAACTCAAACGATGTGGTTCTAACTCCGAAACTCGGTCGGGCATGCATGGGCAAGTGAGGTCTTATATAACTTCAGACAGTGAGTTGTAGTATAGTGGTAAGTAGGGGGGAAGACTTGTATCAGAGAGATGCAAAGGTTTTTCATAAACATTAGGTTTCTAATAGGCTGTAGAAGAAGACGTCTAAACCCAAGATCTTCTTACATTCACACGTAGAAAACTGGAGAATACAAAAATGTAACGATAAATCCTTTACCATAACATAATTGCAACGATTCGCACGAATCAGTCGATCACGAACTCTCTCAGTATGAGATGAAAACCAGACGGAGCCAGAATACTGTCTGTCATTAAACAAGAAATCTTACATACCAATACATAACTAGGGAACTAGAATCTGTGCTAAAACTTTACAATCGGGAGCTTTGCTCTACCATCGATCCATTACAAAATACAAAGACTGAGTCTATATACTCAAAAAAATCGCCTATCAGAGGTGTCCTCAATCATCCAAGGCATGATGTCCCTTCAGCCAAATTTGAACGGGTATTCTTTGTCACACGCCACCTTAACTACGCATGGCTCCTGCGGGGGGAGTAGTTGAGCCAGTAAATGCTGAGTTAGCGTGTGAAGACCTCCTCCGGCTAGTAGAGAAATCGGCATGGATTTTCTAGAAAAATGAGTACACAGGACCCTCTCGAGCAGTCTGCTTGCCAGACCCTCCATTTCTCACATTTAATGAATGAAGAGAGGTTTCAACCACCCTTTCTCGCCTTCATTTACTCCAAGCGAAAACCAGGACCGAGGTCGGATCAAATGGCACTTGGAGATCGCGGTGATTCTTTCTGTGAACATACACGACGCATTCGGCCCTTCTTGAGAAGCTCTTTTCTTTCCCAAGTGACCACGGGATGTGACCATGTTCTTATTCCCAAGGCACCCTCGACGTTCATGAATGGGAAGTAGCTAATCCTTGCTTCTTGAAATCGCGATGAGCGAAACGCCGAGACGACTTAATCTCGTGCCACGTGTCTTTCTCAAATCTGATGGTCCTAAATTCACCCGACGTTGCTGTGGGCCCCAAGCCATGGAATCTCTCATCACTTCGTGCATCGGGGATATGAGGGAGATGCTTCCTGCATTTTGAAATTGCGATGGGCGAAAAGGCGGGGAGCCTAATCGCACACCAGGTGTCCCCTTTAGATGGATGGCTGAGACTGCTCCTCGATATTGTGGGCCCGCCTTTGGGCGTTTCGAGGTTGAGGGTTTCGAAATGTTCAATGACATAAAACCTTAACCTTTTGAACTCGTGACTACCGAGAAGCCGACGCGACTGGATCTTACGCCACGCGTAGTTTGGATGGATGGTTGCTATTCTTCCCTGCCTACAATATGGGCGCAATCTATTGTGTTAACTTCGGCGCAACTTCTCTATTTGTGATTTCCTGCCAACCGTTTATCTGCTCATATATATGGATCCGGACCGTTGACACTATAATCTTGCCCGCTCACTTGATTTTAAGTCCGAAAAGGACTTCTTCTATGCGATGCGCTTGGGCGTTCCTTGTGCAACCTACAGACTTGGATATCCCAATGCCGAAGACAAGAAATGTTATTAACAGGCCCCATTCATAGGTCCTTGTTGTTGGACGTGTACTCTAGTCCTCGTGCAATTTTCATTCCTCGTTCCTCATTACTTGACCATGGCGTAGTCCCCAAGATCCATTATTTTTGTACAAAATTACATACTAATGGCAGGAAATTATCAATGAACGCTTTTCGTCGATAGTATAACAAATTTGTTGCAAGATTATTTACATTCATCTCTCTTGCGACGATATCAAATGATTCAGCTTGGATTCATTTCATATTTGGTTTATCAACTTGAAATTTCAATTTGATACTTTGCAAGCTAGCTAAACCTTAAGTCAAATACAAATATGAAACTTGGAATCATTAACATATTTACTAGAACATATGAAAAACAACCGAGTTTATGGTTTACATGATGAATTGATGATGGAAGAAAGTGGGTGTGTCAGTCAAATTTGAGTCCAGAAACCCTCCCATATCGTTAAGGCATGAGAATAGTCTATCTAGGTCAAATTTCAATGCATACAGATACAGTTTGAAAACATTTCGACGTTGGCCCCATTCACATGTCACTGTTGCTCACCTCTAGTATCTTGATGGTGTTGATTAAGAAATCAACAAAATAGAGGGATTTTTCATCACAACTATGATGCAGACACATTGTATATACATTAATGTAGAACCTAAAAKMAAAATGAAGAAAGACCGACAAAAKCCTAAAACATGCGTAAACCAAATTGGGTACTCTGAAAGAAAATTAGGGTTTATGGTTTACATGATGAAGTGATGATGGAAGAAAGTGGGTGTGTCACTCAAATTTGAGTCTAGAAACCCTCCCATATCATTAAGGCATGCCAATAGTCTATCCATGAAAAAWTTTAGTGCATACAAAAACTGTTGGAAAAAATTTCAACGTTGGCCCCATTCAYAGGTCCCTGTTGTCGGACGTGTACTCTAGTCCTCATGAAATTTCYGTTCCTCATTCCTTGTTACTTGACCATAGTGTAGTCCCTAAGATCCATTATTTTTGTACAAAATTACATACTAATGGCATAAAATTATCGATGAACATTTTTCGTTGATAGTATAGCAAATTTGTCGCAAGATTATTTACATTYGTYTCTCTTGCGATGATATCAAATGATGCAKCTTGGATTCATTTCATATTTGGTTTATCAAATTTAAATKCCAATTTGATACTTTGCAAGCTAGCTGGACCTTAAGTCAAATACAAATATGAAACTTGGAATCATTAACATATCTACTAGAACATATGAAAAACAGTCGGGTTTATGGTTTACATGATGAATTGATGATGGAAGAAAGTGGGTGTGTCAATCAAATTTGAGTCCAGAAACCCTCCCATATCGTTAAGGAATGAGAATAGTCTATCCAGGTCAAATTTTAATGCATACAGATACAGTTTGAAAACATTTCGATGTTGACCCCATTCACATGTCATTGTTGCTCGCCTCTAGTATCTTGATGGTGTTGATTAAGAAATCAACAAAATAGAGGGATTTTTCATCACAAATATGACGTAGATACATTATATATACATTAATGTAGAACCTAAAATAAAAATGAAGAAAGACCGACGAAATCCTAAAACGTGCATCAACCAAATTGGGTACTTTGAAAGAAAATTAGGGTTTATGGTTTACATGATGAAGTGATGATGGAAGAAAGTGGGTGTGTCACTCAAATTTGAGTCCCAAAATCCTCCCATATCGTTAAGGCATTCCAATAGTCTATCCATGAAAAATTTCAGTGCATACATAAATTGTTTGAAAAAATTTCAACGTTGGCCCTGTTAGCGTCGAAAGTCACCCCTGAATTGCAGCAGGAGCATAGCCCGACGCCCATCAGTTTATGTCACGATTTGCTTAATGGGGTGATCAAATGGAGGTTAACCCAAATGATGTGGTTCTAACTCCGAAACTTGGTCGGGCATGCATGGGAAAGTGAGGTCTTATATAACTTTAGATAGTGAGTTGTAGTATAGTGGTAAGTAGGGGGCGAAGACTTGTATCAAAGAGATGCAAAGGTCTGTCATAAACATCAGGTTTCTAACAAGTTGTAGAAGAAGACGTTTAAAAGCAAGATCTTTTTACATTCACACGCAGAAAAATGGAGAATACAACAATGTAACGATAAATCTTTACCATAACATAATTGCAACGATTCGCACGAATCAGTCGATCACGAACTCTCTCAGTATGAGATGAAAACCAGACGGAGTGAGAATACTGTCTGTCATTAAACAAGAAATATTAGATACCAATACATAACCAGGGAAATAGAATCTATGCTAAAACTTTACAATCGGGAGCTTTGCTCTACCATCGATCCATTACAAAATACAAAGACTGAGTCTATATACTCAAAAAAATCACCTAACAGAGGTGTCCTCAGTCATCCAAGGCATGATGTCCCTTCAGCCAAATTTGGACGGGTATTCTTTGTCAGATGCCACCTTAACTATGCATGGCTCCTGCAGGGGGAGTAGTTGAGCCAGTAAATGTCGAGTTAGCGTGTGCAGACCTCCTCCGGCTAGTAGAGAACTCGGCATGGATTTTCTGGAAAAATGAGTACAAAGGACCCTCTCGAGCAGTCCGCTTGCCAGACCCTCCATTCATTGCATTTAATGAATGAAGAGAGGTTTCAACCACCCATTCTCGCCTTCATTTACTCCAAGCGAAAACTAGGACCGAGGTCAGATCAAATGGCACTTGGAGATCGCAGTGATTCTTTCTGTGAACGTACACGACGCATTCGACCCTTCTTGAGCAACTCTTTTCTCTCCCAAGTGACCACGGGCTGTGACCATGTGCTTATTCCCAAGGCGCCCTCGGCGTTCACGAATGGGAAGGAGCTAATCCTTGCTTCTTGAAATCGCGATGAGCGAAACGCCGAGATGGATTAATCTGGCGCCACGCGTCTTTCTCAAATTTGACGGTCCTAAATTCACCCGATGTTGCTGTGGGCCCCAGGCCATGGAAGCTCTCGTCACTTCGCGCATCAGGGATATGAGGGAGCTGCTTCCTGCACTTCAAAATCGCGATGGGCGAAAAGGTGGGGAGCCTAATCACACACCAGGTGTCCCCTTTAGATGGACAACTGAGACTACTCCTCGATATTGTTGGCCCGCCTTTGGGTGTTTCGGGGTTCGAGGTTTAGAAATGTTCAACGACATAAAACCTTCACCTTTTGAACTCGCGACTGTCGAGAAGCCGACGCGACTGGATCTCGTGCCACACGTCGTTTGGATGGATGGTTACTATTCTTCCTTGCCTACAATATGGGCGCGATCTATTGTGTTAACTTCGGCACAACTTCTCTATTCACGATTTCCTACCAACCGTTGATTTTCTCATATGGATGGATCCAGACCGTTGACACTATAATCCTGCCCGCTCGCTTGATTTTAAGTCTGAAAATGACTTCTTCTGTGCGTTGTGCTTGGGCGTTCCTCGTGCAACCTGCATACTTGGATATCCCAATGTCAAAGACAAGAAATGTTACTAACATTAGGCTCCATGGGGGATATAGTCATCCCTGTGATGCTCTAAGGACTCATTTTGCAGTTCCAGTGCCTTGTTGTTGGGCTATGGAGTCATTTACTAAGCCGAAAAACAAAAACAAACAAAGAGCCATCAGGACAATATTTACAAAACAAAGGAGCCAGCGAAGGCTCAGACAAAACATTTCTTAAGGAAATGCCCATTCACTGGGCTGTTGAAAACTTCTTCACCCTCCAAATCCTGCAACCTGTACGTGTTATTTGAGGAAACTTCAGAGACTTTGAAGGGCCTGATCCATAGGGCCTCAAATTTTCCATGATTGCCCTTGTCTTTCTTAGGAGCATCCCATTTCAACACCAGGTCTCCTATCTGAAATTCTTCCGTCTTGGCCTTCTTATCGAAAACCTGCTTGATCCTTTGCTGATGATCTTGAATTCTATCCATTACCTTCTCTCTGGCCTATTAGACTTCTACCAGTTGATGAATTTTTCTGATCATGTCATTGGGCTCTTCTTGATGATCCTGGAGGAATTTTTCTATGGGAATGGCCAGCTGAGAAGGGAAGATAACTTCTGCTCCGTAAACTAACTGGAAAGGGGAGATGCCTATAGATCTCTTTGTGGTCACCCAATCATCCCATAGGGAGAATTTCAGCTTCGAATTCCAAGCTCTTTTGTTATCCTCCAATAATCTTTTGATGATCCTTATTAGGCTTTTGTTGGAGGAATATTCTAAACCATTGCCTTGGGAATAGTATGGGGTGGAGTGAATCAGTTTGATCCTGAATTGTTCACAGAACTTGACTAGTGGCTCGACTTTGAAAGAGGTTGCGTTATCAGTAACAATCCTCCTTGGGCAGCCGAACCTTACGATGAGGTCTTCCAGGAACACAATGATTACCTTGTGGGAAGCACTCCTGGTGGGGATAGCTTCAATCCACTTAGTAAAGAAATCTGTGGCAGTTAGGATCCATCTGTGCTGTCCACTGGAAGCAGGGTGGATTTCTCCAATAAAATCTAGGCCCCATTGTTGGAAAGGTCCCGAAACAACTACAGGCTGTAAAGGCAGAGACTTGAGCTGTTGGTTTCCTGAAAAACTTTGTCATGGGATATAGGCTCTAACTCCTCTATGGACATCGGCGAACAAGGTGGGCCAGTAGTACCCAACTCTGAGAATTTCATGGGCTGTGGTCTTCCAGGAATGGTTCCCCCCACATAGGCTGCTGTGAAACTCGACCATGGTCCTGTTGGCCTCTCGTGGATCCATGCATTTTAAAAGCACTCCCAGGGGGTCTTTCCAGTATAAAATTTGATTGATAAGGCAGTACCTGACTGCCTTGAGCTTCAAATATCTTGCTTTGTTTCTTGGCAGGCCATCTGGGGGCCACAACTCTTGCAGAAAATATATGACATCCTTATACCAAAGACATTGAGCCAACAAGGGTTCTATTTGAGGGTCTACGTCGAACAACTGATTCTGCTAATTCTCTGATCGTGCATTCATGAAATCGACCACCAAAGCTTTGCAATTAGCTTCAGCCAATAGCTTGGCTAAGCCTTGACCTTTGATCAATCTGGTAGGCCTTATCTCCAAGTCAAATTCCAGGATCTTGGCTATCCATTTACTTCTTCTTTCGTCTATGTCGGGTTGTACCAGGATGTCCTTCACAGAGGCCGAAGGAACATAAGAGGTCACCTTTGAGTGCAAGACATAGACTTTGAAAGCTTTGAGAGATTTCACTAAAGCATAGGCATGTTTATCCATGATTTCATACCTGACCTCTTCATCTCTTAATGCCTTGCTAAAGAAGGCGATAGGTTGCTCTCTCCCTTCCTCATTTTTCTGTACCAAGACCGCTGCTACTCTATCAAAAGAAGCGAAAGAGAAGATTAGGAAATCTTTGGAATAGTCGGGACTGATCAACACAGGTGCCTCAGTCAATGCTCTTTTTATTTGGACAAAAGATTCCCTGGGTTCGACCGTCCATTTTACTTCGTTTCCCTTATTGAGAATATCTGTGATGTGTTTCACCAACTTAACAAAATTTGAGACAAATCTCCTCAGAAAATTAATCTTCCCCAAAAAGGCCTGAACTTCCTTCTTAGACCTAGGAAGCGACAGGGTCCGAATTGCCTCCACTCTGCTAGGATCAATCTTCACTCCTTCCGTTGATACTATATGGCCTAATAGCTTCCTCTCCTCCATAGCAAACAAAGATTTATTGGGATTTAGGGAAAGGCCAAACCTCTGACACTTCGAAAAAACCTTTCTCAGGTGACAACAATGCTCTTTGTCAGACCTAGAAAAAACTGTTATGTCATCCAGATAGATCACCACAAACCTATCTTTCTCCCCAATGAAGGCTATGTCCATGGCTCGTTGAAATGTCGCTCCTGCATTCATCAGTCCAAATGGCATTTTGGCATACATGAATGTGCCCCAAGGGGTGGTGAAGGTTTTCTTTTCTCTGTCTTCAGGCATGATCGATATTTGATTATAGCCAGAAAAACCGTCGATCATGGAAATCCTATATGCACCAGTTACCCTCTGCAATATGTGTTCCATGTTGGGCAGGGGATAATTGTCTTTATTTGAGCTCCTGTTCAGGTTCCTGAAATCGACACAAATACTGATTTCT
>SNQJ01S0203226.1:6353-17089 GCA_010110895.2 Picea sitchensis
ACTAATATACTAATTCTAACTATAAATCTAACTAAACATATATCTAACTAAACTACTAATATTATACTAAACTAACGAAAATAAATTACGAACTGACCTGGAGAAATGCTCCAGATTTGTCCTGTGTATGATGATCTTCTAAGATGATCGGAGGGAGGAAACCCACACCGAATAATCCAGAAGCTTCTCGTAAACAATAGCTGCAGTGCTCTTTAAGTTTGTTTACAGGACAAACAAGACATAAAAATCACAACAATCATATGATTTATAAATCTCCACAATTAGGTAAACCTGTATGCAAAGACTTATACAAAATAATTCAATTGATGAAGAAGAGAAATATGTCATTCATTAACTGAATCAAGTAATTGCTGCATTTTTAATTAATGGAAGAAATCAGATATGGATGAAACATTAATTAATTCATATCATTATGCAAAAGACTATGATAGCTAAAGTAGTCACTAATCTAATGCAAATTGATAAACATAAACATGAAACAAAAGATTGATATTATGAAAGCAAAAGTTGTAGTAGAACATCAACTTCTGTCTCAGTCTGTATTAGATATCCATAATCCTGGTTCTCCCACAAGCAAGGATGATCGTTATTACAAAAATAATAAGTATTTATAAGCTTCCACAGGGTAAAACCTCCCTGTGGAAGTTACCAAACTGTTTACATAAAATCTGGGAAGATATCCCAAAGTTGACTAAAATAGGAAACTATAAAAAAAACTAAGACACACTAATATTCCCTAGCCTGCCCATCAAGTCCCATGTAATTCGAATTTACCTGAAAATGGTCAAAAATAGACAAGTTAGAAGGCTTTTTTATTAATAAAATGATAAAAACTTAATTCTATAGACTAGCTACAGAATCATGCGATTCAATAGCTAGTCTAAATAAGATACATAATCAACATTAAAATCGATTAAAAATCTTTTAAAGATTTCAATTTAATTGACATCCAATAACTATTTGAAAACGAATCAATGAAATCGAAAATGTTATACCATTCGAAATCAAACATTATCCAAATCAATTAAATGACTACAGAGATAGGCACACTCTGTTTTGTTCGTTACCACAAAGTCAGGTGAAAAAATTATATGGAACAACAATGCAATCGTTTCATAACAAATCGAAATCAACATAATCAAAACAAATCACAAGCAACTGTTACACTGTCTTGTCAACAGGAAATATGAATTCGACAATATTATTTTCATATCGTTATAGCTCTGTTGACACAACAAACGATTCATGCCACGAATAGATCAATTCAAATTGGCGCGAAAATCAATTAAATAAAATCATAACAGGATCGATTGATTAGCAACAGAATTCGTAATTTGTTATTGCAATTTAGACAAACAAACTCGATTGGCATTGAACGAATTCGTTCATTTTAAACGAATTATAACCGAATTTAACATATATACCAATCGTCGATCTGGATTTAACCAACTCGTTTTTACAAATCAAAATCAATCAAAGCCTTCATTTATGATACAAATCTAACTCATGAAAATGCTCGAACTAACAACAATCCAATCAAATTAATCAATCGGCTAGGGTTTAGCATAGTTATCATGAATCAAATCCATTCCTTGATTCGGGCGCATTGGCACATGTTTAAATGAGATCATTGTTTTTATAAAAACAGAGTAGTTCTTTCCAAATTAAATTGAACAGAGTGGTATTCCCGATTTGGAAAATTATACGACACAACATATCCTAACAACCAAACTTATTGAAATTGTTTGCCAATCATAACATACAAATCATAATGAGATCGAATCCGAGCATAATCGTATTCTAAATTGAGCATGAAAAACTTCCTGTTGGGAGTGGATACAAAACAAATTGAATTGAAACAAACCATCAATTTGTTAACTCAATCGGACAAATTTAACAAATGAAATCCAAACGAAGACCAATCAAATCCGAATGAAAATCTATTGGTAACTAAACTAGGAATGATCAAATCATATATCCAAAACGAAATTTGATTTAATTTTAGCAAGGCGAAATGTATACAGGATGAAATTCGTTATAACAGAGCCTTCTCGAAATATAAACAGAGCTATTCGAAACCAAATTTGACTCATATATTAATCCTGTTTACTCAGACAACTAAAACGATATCAAAATCATACATGTATAGCGACGAGACGGCTTGATCATGCCAATTTGGAGTTAATAACGGCTGTGGCCGATTCAACATTCTTGAAAAGGATAGAGACGGTTGTCTTCTTCTTTTTATCAGTTGCTTGGAGTTGGTTTCTTTGATTGGTCAACACTGCAATTCGATCTTCCAGTGATTGAATTTTCGATTGGAGTAGGGGAACATCAATGTAGTATCGTTCCAACCATAAATCACATTGTTCACAGGACGACTGTGTGGGTTTTGAAAGAGCAGCCGAGGGTTTGGACATGTGGTTGAAGGTTTCGCTAGGCAACTTAATACCAGGGTAGCCAGGGTTATCTTTTGGGCAAGGGGGAAGATTTGTCACGAAATCATAAGGTGGTTCAGGGCATAAACCCTGCGAGTAAGGATACTCATCGGCTAAAAAAAATTCTATGTCGGAGTCAGAATCCTCACTAAGGATTATAGGCTTTGACTCACCTGAGGGTTTAGATTTTTTCCTAGTCATCCTTGAAATAAGTCGTGCGTTCTTTTTACCCTTGGCATTAGCAGTAGGGTTTGCCTTAGGATTTTTTCTCATAGGTTTTTCAATAGCCTCGGCCTTCTCGGTTCCGATGTCTGGTAAGTCAATAGGAGGGTCGACCAAAGGCTTAGGGGTAGGCAATAGGATATGAAAGGGCATGGGTGGTCCAGCCTTGACTTCACTCACCACAAGCTTGTCATCCTGTTTAGGGTTCGGGTCCTCGAAACCATTTCAAGAAACAACGATAAGTTTAATAAGCCGATGGTGGAACAGGCTGCTGTCAGCCTTCTACCTTTTAAACCTTTTTGAAATTTTATATAAGATGTGCTGAAAGTAGAAAGGCATGTTTACCTGGTACCCTATAAAATTCATTAGCAAACGTAGGTGGTAGAGAAGCACAAGTCCATATCGAACTTCACAGGTCATGAACTGCTTGACTAGCATCAAAAGGTCGTGCCATTGAGGTTTGAGCATAGATATGGGCATACCTCTGTCACAAGAGGTGACTTTGCGTGAGAGAAACAACAGTGGCCATGGAACCTCTTCTACCTTACAATTTTTGAAGCAACGCTGCCCTGTGGCAGGTAACCCTGTAGCAGAACAGATAAATCCCTCATCGATTTCTAACTGGATATCACCCACCTTGGCTCTACAGCCATCGAAAGTTAAAGCGAATTGTTGTGCCACGCATAAGTTAAAACTCTCAAATCTCTGCATGAAGGAGAGCCAAACGTTAGCCTCCAGGTCTTTCCGGGCATTGTCAAACATTAACAAGGCTTGTTTGTCCTTTGGCTCTATCTGCACGACTGGTGCCATGGAGCCGAGCACATGGTAAGACGAGGGTTTGTATCATAACACACACAGGGGAAGAGCTACCCGAGCTAACAGAAGTGAACGGGGATAAGGGGCAGGCATAAATGCCATCGTGCGAAGGTGGTGGAGTCTGCCATGCATAATATTTATTATCAAAGTACAACCGTCGGCTATCATAGTTGTTCAACCCACTATAGCATAGTTAAAAAAAAAAACATGTTGCTTGGCTAACCAATGAAACAATGGTAAGTGTATAAACAACGCGTGCAATCAAAACATTATGCCATAGTGTTTAAATCATCAAATACTCAATTTGAAASMAAAACCAAATAATTAACCATGCRCCAATGTTYCACTCATATTAATCRTTTAACCAATGTGCCAATGGGTATTCATATAACCGACAAGCCAATAGTTATGAAAACATTAACATAAGGATTATATCAAAAGACATATATATAAAAAATTTAATCATAACCCCTATGCATTTTCATGAAATCAATGGTCAGGTAGGTCAAATAAAATGTGAGTCCAAATGCTAAATGCCTTACAAACTCAATAGAACCAAATTACACAATCAATCGAAGCATGAGTACCGATCAAATGATCCTACCAGTCATATAATGACAAATAAAAGGTAAGCACAATAGGCATATCGACAAAAGAGATATTGGCAGTTCAAATAATGACTTCAATGCGACTTTGAAAGGCGAAGTTTTCACGCTTATAGTCGTGAAAACAAAACGAAGGTAAATGTGTAAATGTCGCAAAAATAAAAGTGTCGTTTATTTAAAAATTGCGACAAAAAATTGATGTTTGCAAAACATGGGTGTAGGCAGCTTATAAGACCATGGAAAAAGTGAATTGGCTGCCAACAATGGCGACACACTGGCAGAAGCCGTTATCTCTGTCGAAATGAACGAATTCAGATTAGGACAACAAAGATAATTCCAACTCGAAAATAACAACCAGAAAATCGTACACACATCATCATTAACCAACTATTTTAGCTGTGTTTTAAAAGATGAAAATAGATAACAGTCTCAAGACCAGTAAGTCATGATATTAAAGATAAAATCTCCAATACTGTTGGCATAGCCGCTGCTGCCAGCAGGCGTCCATAGCCTCGACAGGGTTTCCATTTAACCCACTCCGACATCTGTATCCTGCCAAGAAGTTCTGGATCAGAATAAAGGAAATTAAAGAGGTTTCTTTTCTGCAAATTTTCATATACCCAACATTGCTTCGCTGCCAGCAGGCCTGTTCAGTACCCTGACGAAGTTGTCTTGGTGCCATGCATGCATTTATCCACTGCTAGCAGACCTGTTCAGTATCCCGGCGGGTTTACAAGCACTTCCCACAACTCTTATTCATAATTTATATTGTTTTGTCATAGATATGTAGCTGAGCGGGGTGACGCTGAAAATCATGATATTTTAACATATTTTTTCAGACCTCATCATAATTTTTTTTAGAACTGTCCTCTATTTAGACCCAGAGATGTTTTATTTAAAAAAACAACTTCCTAAGACAGGGAGACATCCTCTGAGTCATTCCTTTACGGAATAGGGACAGCATAAAAAGATAATAGATGATCATGACAAGATTTGCTCGGAGATCGAAATCAACCAACTTCTTTTAAACAACAGATTTTTCCAACACAGATATAAATTTCAGAAATGTACCATTGATGTTTGTACAAATTTTTCAGAAGTTATTTCAGTGAAGGAATCTTCTATTGTCTTTGTTTAAATAGCTCAGTGTACAGGTATGTTTATTTTTCAAAAACACAAACTGATAAATTCAAATCAAAATCAAACAGAAAGCAAACGAAAACACAAGCAAAAATCAAGATATGTACATAAAATACAGGGGTTGTTATCATGCAAAGTATCTTTTCAAGGCTTGGCCATTCACCGGATAGGTGTCAAGCTTCCCTTCAAGATTCTGCAATCAAAAAGAACTAGGACCCAACTTTTCAGCAATTAAAAACGGTCCAAGCCATAAGTTTTGAAATTTTGTGTGTTCTCCCTTTCCCTCATGCAATTTGTCCCACTTTAAGACGAGATCGCCTACTTCAAAATTCCTATCAGAAGAAGAGTTAGAATCGAACCAGATTTTAACCAATTGTTGATGTTGATCTAACTTACGTTTAGCTTGGGCTCTTACTTCTTCTAGCTTCATCAAAGCATTAATTCGGTTTTCTAAAGGGGGAAAATCTTCTTCTTGAACTTTCTATGACAACTGAAGCGAAGGAAGAAGAATGTGAGGTGGCATAAATGCTTCTCTGTCATAAACGAGAAAAAAGGGGGAGTTACCTATAGCAGCTTTTGGCGTCACCCTATCAGCCCACAGCGTGTTTAGTAGCTCATTGTGCCAAGTTTTGTGATTTTCAACCACGGTTCTCTTGATAATTTTAATCAAGTTCTTGTTTGTTGACTCTGCCAATCCATTGCCCTGGGGGTAATAGCTAGCAGAATACTTCAGCTTAATTCCTTTTTCTAAAGCGAACTCACTCATCTCAAGAGAAGAAAAGTAAGAAGCATTATCAAAAACTAAACAGTCAGGGATACCGAAACGAGTGATAATATTTGAATTTAGAAAGGCAATTACCTGACTGGTGTTGACAGTTCTTAACGCAACGGCTTCAGACCATCGAGTAAAGTAATATGTGGCTGTCACAATAAAATTTTGTTTTTGCGAGGATGGAGGGTTAATTGGACCTATGATATCAAGGCCCCACTACTGAAAATGAGAATCTACTATAACGGGCTGCAAAGGAAAGGCTGGTTTTTGCAACCGCCCCGATGCTTTCTGACAGATGACACATTTACGACACAAGGCATGGGAATCTATAAAAAGTGTGGGCCAATAATAACCGGCTCTTAGAACTTTATGAGCAGTGGTTTCACCACCAAAATGACCACTAGCTTCTCCTGCATGCAACTCTAGCAAGACTTTTTCTGCTTCGTCCTTCTCAAGATAGCGCATCAGTATGCCGTCAAAATTCTGATGAAACAGTACACCATTAACCAGATGAAAGGAGGCAGAATTTAACTTCAACGCTCTTCTCTTAGGGGGGTCTAAGTGACAAGGTGCTGACCCATGTTCAAGACAGAACCTAATATCGTTGTACCAGGGACTAACAAGGTTTTGTGCGCAACAGATTAGGCTTTGATCGCTTTGTTCTAGGTTTGATGTATCACTATCTTCTTGCTGTCCTGTTTCCGAATCAACCACCAACTTACATAACCCTTGGCCTCTCACTATCTGAGCTGGGGTGATTTCTAAGTCATACTCCTGCAAGGAGGTGACCCAGTTAGCTCTCTTTTCTCCTAACTCTTTCTGCACTAACAAGTTCCTTACAGTAGGGTAGGGGACAATGACTTTCGTCCTTGACATCAAAAGATAGGACCAGAAGTGTTTAACTTCTTTGAACACAACATAGGATTGCCGATCGACCGCTGGATAGTTAAGTTCAACACCTTTGAAAGCAGAGCTCATAAAGGCGATGGGTACTTCGTTGTTCTCGGCATTCTTTTGGGTTAGGACGGCGACGTAGGAACGGTCAGAAGAAAAAGTGTAGAGTGTAAAGTATTGAGAGAAATATGGGCTCATGAGAGACGGAGCGTCTATTATGGCCTTCTTTATTGCATTAAAAGCTTGATTTTCTGTGGGTCCCCAGTGATATTGGGTGTCTTTCTTAATCAGGTTATGTAAAGGCCTAACCATTTCGGAGAAACTGGGGACAAATCTTCTCACGAAGTTAATCTGGCCTAAGAAAGACTGCATAGATTTTTTGGATGTAGGCGGGGGAAGTTTTGCGATGAATTGCGTCCTTTTGGGGTAAATAATCATCCCTTCTCTAGACACAATGAATCCTAGGAGTTTACCCTATTCTACTGCAAAGATGGAATTTTTGGGATTCAAGGAGATGCCATATTTACGACATCGCAGTAGGACGACTCGTAAGTGAGCTAGATGATCATTTTTTTTTTTAGAATAAACAGTCGCATCATCTAAGTAAACTATGACAGACTGATTGATTAAGCCTCGGAAAGAAATGTCCATTGCTCTCTGAAAAGTGGCACTAGCATTAATCAATCCAAAGGGCATTTTACGATAAGCATAAGTGCCCCATGGGGTACAGAAGGTAGTTTTGAGTTGGTCTGGTGGAGACATCAGGACTTGGTTGTATCCAGAGAAATCATCTAATAAGGATAGCCTCTCGGAACCAGATACCTGTTGAAGGATATGTTCCATGGGTGGGACAGGATAGTTGTCTTTATCAGACGCTCTATTGAGGTTTCAGAAATCGACACAGAGTCGGATTTCCCCATTTTTCTTCCAGACTAGGACGAGGTTAGAAACCCACTGAGTGTGTCTAACAGAAAAAATTATCTTAGCATTAAGGAGCTTATTCAATTCTTTTTGAACAGTCGGTTCTGGTTTATCTTCCTCAGTTTCTGTTGGAAGGGTAAGGTTTGAGGCTTCATCGGGATGACATGCTGTATGATATTAGGGTCGAAAGTTTTAAGATCATCATACGTCCATGCAAAGACATCCTTAAATTACTTAAATAATTTAACAAATACAACTTTTTCTTGTCGAGAGCATCCCAAGCCTAGGTTAATGCACTGAGGATTTTCATTAGTTCCTAAGTTCATTTTTTCATAAGACAATGAGGAACTATTGGTTTTACAGTTGACCGTCTTTTTAAATTTATCTTCAAAATCATAAAACTTCTCTAATATAACTATAGATTTGGGTATGGAATTCACCATGTCCGACAGAGCTTCAGGAGATTTCGGATCAGGTATTACCGTAAAATCGTGCAAATTGTCGTCGTGCGTACGTTCATCTATCACCGCGCCTTGAAAGGTTTCTTCCATGTGCAAAAAGTTGATAATCTGCTGATCGTCGTCAAATACTCTCCAATTCGTGATATTGTCAGGAACAGATGGTCGAAACAACAGCTCAACGGAGAATGCGTCTGGGGACAAGCCTTCTACAGGAAGAAGTTTAGAAGCTACATTAGCTAATAGGTCTGCTTCAACATTATTTAATCTAGGAATGGAATTTATATTGAAAGCGGAAAATTTATTCATTAAGTTCCATACCTCAAACTAGTAGCTTTTGAGATGCGGAGAAAGATAGTGGATAGAATCTCTTACCTGTCTAACCATTATTTCAGAGTCGCCAAATACGGTTAAATTTTGAATGTTCAGATCCAAAGATTTTCTGAGACCTTGCAATAAAGCCTCATATTCTGCATTGTTGTTAGTGCATTCAAATTCCAACCTACATGCTATCAATGTTTTATTACCTGCCAGATCGATAATGACGCAACCTGCACCAGCTCCTTCTTTGGAATTTGATCCGTCGAAATACAGAGACCAAATTTGATTGGCTTTGGGTACATAGGATTGTTGCGTGGAAGATGTTGGTTGCATATATGCTACAATCTCAGACTGTTGTTCTGGATTGGTGATGGGTGAAACCTCGACCATGAAGTTGCCAAAGAAGGTGTCCATCCCTTGCACTTCAGGTGAATCACCAGAAGGTGTGTATGGTTCATTGGGATCATTCAAATCTGTGACCGTGAACTTAAGGTAGCGCTCATGATTTACTTTGATTTTATTAGGCTTGTCGTTCTCTGGAAGCCATAGATGAGACCAATCTATTGCGAAATAACCATGCAGTTTCTCTGACCAGTCCCTGCTTAAAAACAGACCATACACTTCTGGAATATCCACAACAATTATATCAATAACTTGATGAACCTTGGGGTTAGACGATAATCTAATAAGTACATTCTTTAGTTAGCCTATAACTTTGACATTTGTCCGATCAAGTTGTATGATTTTTAAATTCGAGGGTTCAACTTCAGCGTTTATCTTTTGGAAAATAGACCAAGGCATCACATTGGATGATGCCCCTGAGTCTACCATACAATTGTGCACGTTTCTATTGAAGATCTTGAAAGTTAATAGGAAAGGAGGTACATTTTTGCGAGTACTAAGAGTAGTAGCTTGTGGCTTCTTACTCGCAGTTTCTAAAGCTACTTTATCTACATTATTTACATTATTTACATTACTTACAGGAAGGCTTCCTTTATCTTGAGGATTAGGATTATTTTTAGTTGAAGTCTTCTGGGGGACTTTTCTTTGCACAACCTTGTTCCCATTAGCATTTTTGTCATTCTCTGAAATATTTTGCAACATTTTTTGTAACAAAAATGGAAACTTCAACAACTCATAAATAAAAATGTTAGCCCTTAAATTTTTTAGATCTTCAACAACATCATAATCTAAGTTGGGGCTCACATTATTCTGTTTAGTATCGGCTGATCTAGATTGCTTTGGAGGCGAAGTTGTAGTGTTTTCGGTAGAAGGTTTGTTTGTTGTCTTACTCCTGGTATTATAGGGATGAACTGTCTCGAAGTTAGCTTGAAAGATGATATCCGATAAGTGTCCAAAAATGTTTGGGGAAGACTCTTCTTATGGGACTATCTCTTGTTCAACTACCCCCTCAGGAATCTCAGGAGGCATCAAGTTATCTTGGGCTTCAAGAATTGTTTGAAGGGCACATTGCAAACTTTCTAGATTTAGGCCTTCGGTGGTTGGATTAGGTCGGTTGGTAGGAAAAGGCTTCCGGAAATGGGGTTTGTAAGGCCCTTTACTCGAGGAAGCTTCTTCGATTGACCTTTTTAAGTCTATAACTTGATTTGACAGTTTTTGAACAACTTTAGTTAAGTTTTATAAATCAGAGTTTTCAGGTTGTGTTTTACTCAGAGTGGGTCTGGGAAGAATTTCAATCTTCTTTTTGGAAGAAGAAACAGTCTCAGTTTCGTTGCTAGAAGAGTCTTTAAGACTAAGTATGTCTTTTTCAATTTGGTTGGCCTCTTCGAAGGCCTCTAACAACGTGGCTTTCTTAGATCGTTTAGCCCAAATAACTATGCTCTGATGCAAAGATTTAGTGTAGTAAGCTATTATAAGACTCTCAGCAGGCATAGAATCTGTAGGGATTCGGTTTTTGAGTGTCAAGAATATTTGATTAAAGTCTTTAACTTTTTCTTTCAGGTTCATTCTTAAGCTAGAGAGATCCATGACTAGGACTTCCGGAGGTTTACCGTCTCTGAGATTTTCCAAAAAGCATGACTCAAACTTTTCCCAAGACACGATGGTATGGGGTTGCTGGGCAAAGTACCATGTGGATGCATTACCCTCAAAAGTATAAGGGAACAAC
>SNQJ01S0203227.1:0-16686 GCA_010110895.2 Picea sitchensis
GTATCGACTGACCTTCCATAACAACGATATTCTAAGTCGGAGCTGTTACTTTCATGTGGCTAGAACCTGGAATGATAAAAATCCTGAGAGTACCGAAATAAAGGAACTCGAAATACCTTTTGCATATGGCGATGTCCAAAATCTGAATATTCTCATACACTCCAACCCTATAAGAAGATCAAGGAAATTTTCGATTAGTATCGTAGTAATAGGAATCCCTACGCTGAGTATAAACTAAATTACCAGGGTAAAATATTTATAAAATAAAATAAGGTACAAGAAAGTGTGAATAGTACTTAGCTTGGGGCCTACAGTAGGAATCATTTTTCCTCGTTTCATCCCTTTGAACATCATCCATAGACCCGAGAGAGGTGTACGGGCCAAATACAACTTGATGGGTACCCTCACAGTCAAAAGGGACCCATCATTAGTTTAGAAACCCAAATTTAGAAAAAAATAAACATCGGAATCAAATTGATCATATAGAAATCAAACAGTATCATGAAGGATGTAAAGTGTTAATTCAAGACTACAGAACCCGCCCATCAGGCCATGGAACGGGGTTACGAATTCATTTTTTTTTTAACCATAAACCTGCTTGAGAACAAAATAAAACTTAAATAAGTTAAGTTCCTTGTGGATACAACTTAATAAAAATAGTTAAGACCTCAAATCTTTCAGAGCCACAGACAAGGGAAGTCTTCGGCTAGATGTCGCAGGCCCGAAACCAAGTAAAAATGATCAAACAGTATCATGAAGGATGTACAGTGTTAATTCAAGACTACAGAACCCGCCCATCAGGCCATGGAACGGGGTTACGAATTCATTTTTGTTTTAACCATAAACCTTCTTGAGAACAAAATAAAACTTAAATAAGTTAAGTTCCTTGTGGATACAACTTAATAAAAATAGTTAAGACTTCAACTTTCTCGTAGCCACGCATAAGGGAAGTTCGGTTGGGGATGTCGCAGTTCAAACGTAAGTAAAATGAAAAAAGAACTTAATATTGTATTCATACGGGAACAAAGGAATCATAGAGAAAGGGAAAGGCTGTAGATTGAAAGAGAACATTCTTTATAACTTTGAAGGGGATGAATTCGGTTGAAATTACCATAAATAAGTGCACATGAAATTAACAGACTAAAGATGTCATTAAACAAATCACAGTTTTACCCTACCATTGTATCTATGTCGAAAAGGAAATGACCCAATGACATGGAAGTCCTAAAATAAATATTTCCTCCCACATTTGGAAAACTCAATACTCGACTAAGACAGAAGACCCGATAAAGCCACAAAGATTTCAGTCAAAAAACCACAAACTGTTATGGAGATTTACCATGTGAAATAATTTCAAGGAACTCAAGCATGACCTATAGTTATACCTCGAACCGTAATGTTGAAG
Source organism: Picea sitchensis (assembly GCA_010110895.2). Classification (NCBI taxonomy): domain Eukaryota; kingdom Viridiplantae; phylum Streptophyta; class Pinopsida; order Pinales; family Pinaceae; genus Picea; species Picea sitchensis. The sequence continues at coordinate 1,406 of SNQJ01S0203227.1, forward strand.
AACCAGGATCAAGAAACAAGTAGCATGCAGTAAACTGTAACCATTCAAAATCCTAGCAATAGTATGAAGGATAGGTCAAAAATCCAAAGCTAACACCAAACGCTACCGGGTGGACTGTATTTACCAAAAAAGAAACATCCCTACTCCATCCTTGGGAAACAGGCCAATCTCTCTAACAGGTTTGTTCCCATGACATCTAATACGCATAGTAAATCCTTATTGTAATCTAGAGTTTTGGATTTGATATAGCCAGAGAAACCTTACCTCAGGATAAGGTTCGAAAATGAAGTCTTCCATACCCTCCTCTACCCGAGAAAGCCCAACTCCACCAGAGCATTGGCTTATGAAACCATGGAAAATTGAAGTAGGGTGTCACGATGAATAAAGGGACAAGGTTACATAGATCTGAGAGGACAAATGAATGATAGACCTAGGAAAGTCCCCGTTGGTTAAGTTGATGGCATTAATGCAGAGATGGTACCTAGCCATGTGATTAGGGAATTATGGAAAACTCTCTTTGGATACCATTAAACAAGTGATGTTCCCAAGGGGCATGTGATAGCCTACCATAAATTCCATTTGGTAGGACTCATTTACACCCTCACAGTTGTTAAATATATTGTAACCTCAATAGACTAACCGTGACCGCCAGTCAGACCGACAAATTGTAATTTATTTCGCCTTTACCGAAAGCATATATATAAGCTCGGCCTATTTCTATTGCCATGGTTCTCAAAGTTCTTCGCTGCCTCAAGACTTCATCATACATTTGAATATACTATTCTTTCTCTCTCTCAGATTCCACAATTTATCATGGTATCAAAACTACTGTAGTAAGCCTCTTCACACAAGAATGGGAGAGCAACACGATCCTCAAAACAGCGCAAAGCTTACACAGATCTTGAGAGAACGTATTACGCTATTTCACAAGGTTTGGAAAAGTTGGTTCCACTACTCTTTAAAGATCACCGAAGAAGTTTATGAGGAAGTGAGCTAAATAAAGATCCCGACGTATGGAGAACGCGAAGAAGAAACAAGAAAGATGTTCTTGTAATCTTCCTCGAATCACAAAGATTGACGCAGTAAGAGTCAGAGGTAAAGAAGCTTAAAGAACTTAGAAGATTCGCCAATTCGTTAAAGATTCAAGCAAAAGTCAATCGCTTAAAGATTTTTGAAAATAGCTCAAACTACAAAGATTAGGAAGGCATCACTTAAGAAACCGTGGAAATTAAAATGTTTGAAAGATTCACTGACCCTTTCCATAAAAGAAACTATCTCGTGCAAAGAATACCATTCCGAGCCGCACCATTCCGAATACCCCAAGGTGGAAACCACCCGTATGGGACCGTGGAGGCGAAAAGGGCAAAAACATTTTCAGCCAGTCCGATCTTGTGCAAAGGCCCGAAGACCGTTAGATCAAGGAGAAAACAGTTTAACCCTCTGGGGAGTCATTGTGAGGATTTTCGTTTCGAGAATCCACCTTGGACCGCATCATGAGGACACGTCGGGCGAGATCCTATTCCATCGCGAAATCGGTAATCGTGAGTTGGAAGCGCAAAATATTGCACTCCAAACCTCCGATACATATAAATCTAAAAATCCGCGTAAACGACATCTCGCCAAATAACCAATTTAGCCTGACACGTATTACTACCGGAAATACCATCTAGATTCGGCTTCGCTGCTGATGAGGGTTTGAGCATCGCAGTCATATCCTAAGACACATCGACCGGCTCCATCTATCTCCGACGCTATGGCGAACCAATAGACTCCTAAAAGTCCCCAAGAGGAAAGCTTATTCCAGATATCTGGGATTCGGGAACGCGACATCCTGAGAACAAGTGGACGGCTCATCTGAAATCCCCGACGCTAACCGAGCCATTCATATTTCAAGCGACATGTGGCGTAGATCTAAGCTTTCCGAAAGTTCCATAAGCTTATCATCGGCATATCGGGATTCGACATTTCAAAAGTCCTGGAGACGAGGTCCCGTCACATCATATCGCGGAAATCACAGAAGAGATCACCACCGCCCATCCGCTGGAGAGGACGCCGTATCGCGCAGATCAGAGCTACACGGAAAGTCCCGGAGAAGCCCAGAATCGCATGATCACAAATTGAGGAGGCAAAGAACCTCGACACCAAACATCGCAACCCGGACCAGTATCCTAATATCGACTGACCGGCCCGAATCCTCGCCATATCCGACCGCTGAAAGTCCAGCATGCATTTTTCGCATTTCGGGCGCATTTAGGTTACAAAGAAACCGAAAATCGTGAGCACCTTAGCATTAAAAGCGCATTTCGTGTTGAGACCAGTCTAAGCCCCATAAGTCTCCCATCTACTCCAAGAAATCGACATCTCCGAGATTGGCGGTAAATATGAATTTTTCCCCATTTTTCAACATTTATTTTAATGGCATCGACAAGCAATCTCGGCCTGAATCAGGGCCCGATTCTTTTGGGAAAGAATTCACGGTGGGTCTCTTCAATGAGGTCTTCCCCAGCAATAAGAGTGTTGGGAACTGCTGGATCTTGGATATGTGGCTTTATCCGTACCGCCCTCACCGCCATGACAAATGCGCAGAACTGTTCGTGCAAACTCGAGGACCAAGGAAAATAAAAGCACCGGATACTGCATTCTGTGGATGATTCGATTTTCGAAAAAATCACAAAGGCCGGTAATTTCCAAAATCGTGCCCGACATCCCGCCAAAATTTCCTACTTCGCGGAAATGACAGTAAAATCGTTAAACCGGCAAATTCCCCCAGGAATTCAATTGACTCCTCGTGATGGTGACAGAGTCCCGGAATCAGATATGACCGTGAGTCATGGGATCTAGAACCGGATCCCCACCTACGGTGAACCAATACCTATCAACTAATTGTTGAGAAAAATTCATCGGTGCCACCTGCAGCCCTTTAAATGGTTGTTACATCTATCTTTGAATCCAAGGATTTGTCAAGCTTTTCAAATATGTAGAACGAATCGTTCTCTCACATTAGAGCAGACTACATCTCACAGATGAGTCAATCTCAAATGCCTTTCAATCTCAATTTTGGCCCAAGAGGGAAAAGTGTGAGAAATAAAGCAGAGAAGCGAGGGAACAAACTGTGGTAACCTCCTGCGCCCAGTAAGGAAATACAACAATATCCCACCGAACTTCCAAGGTCAGTAGAAATCAACAAATAAAATCATCAATTTCCAAATTTAAAGAGGCGTGAGGAGAAGGCCTGGAATGCATAAATCCAACAACATCCAATGTTTTATTGCAAAGTATGGGTATTTTTCAATCTCCAATGCAGGAAGAAAGTGATCATCTCTCGTGCAGAAAGTACATGACAAATCACACGGAAACAACTCAGCAGGGTTGTTTCTTCCCATGCCACAACTAAACAACAACCTAAAGATCTCCTCGTCAATGGCAATGCAGCAGAATTGGGCTTAATGATTGTGTAACAAAGACTTCATCACAAACATTGATCCTTCTAATTCTCCGCCATATTACTCTTGTACTGACTAGTCAAAGTTCATGGAAAAGGAAATGTTCCTATTCCTACAAAACAGAATGAAAAGAAAGACATATGTAATATCTATCATGTTCCGTAATTAGCAACATAATCTGCAATGCAATCACGAAAAAAGGCTATAGGTAATTTCCTTGAGGGAGGTCCTGTAAAATCTATGATAGAAAACCCACCTAAAACACGCATTCAAATCTATATGGACTCAAATAGATGCTCTCAATCTCTAACTGCGAACTGAAGCCAACCTATGCACGTAATGCATCAACCACAATGAAACAAATGGTTCGGCATACTAGATTTGGACATCTACCTTTCAGAGTCTAAGTCTTCTAAAAAATCAATCCATGGTGGTCGCTGGGTCTGCCTTATTTTGTAAAGAGCAACTCCTTCATGTGAGTTCCATACTTGGAAACACAAAGAAATGCCTTCACGCCTTCCAACTGCCAAACATCATATTGAACTTATTCCACACTCTAATTCTATGTGGACCAATGCAAACAGAGTTTCACAGCGAGTTTCTTTACTTTCTAACGCTTATCATTACTAGGAAAATCGGGATATATTTTCTCAGACACAAATCTGAAACATTTACAAAATTCAAAGAATTTGAAAAGTGTAATCTGAAAAATGAGTGGTAAATTCTCAGTACTCTGAAATGTATGGTGGAGGAATACAACTCGTGAGAATTTGTAACTTTCTCTCGCAAGTCCAAGGCATCACTAAAGTGTAAGCAACAACAAGATATACCCAGCAGTAATGGAGTGGTCAGAAGAAAGAATCGTATTCATCATGAATATGGCAAGAAGACTTCATAAAGAGAAAAGTTTGACAAATAATTTTTGGGCTGAAGAAATAGCATGCTCAGCTTATCTTTTGAACAGATCACCAAACACCAGTCTACAGATGAAAGTCTCAAGAAGTTGGAGGGAAAGCTCAATGTATCATTCAAGGACATTTGGATGCATAGCATATGCACATCGCATCTCCTCACAATTCAGAAGGAAGAAGCTTGATGATAGAAGTGAAAATGTATTTTCAATCGGGCTGAAACCCTAAAGCTTTACAGTTTTACATACAATCCCACCACCAAGAAATTAATTCTCGTATAGAGATGTACAATTCGAAAACCAATTCTCGATGTTTCTTTTAAACCAAATAGCATGCCGAAAATCCTTTGTCGCTGTTCTCTGAAACACGGGAAAATTTAGAATGCCCGCATCTCAACCCATTCCTCCAAGAATGAAAGTCCAAGGACCACCATATAACTCACAGGATAAATGGTCTCTCAGTGAGAATCATCTTCTAAAACCTAATCGGTGCAGAACTCGAAGTTTGTTTCAAATCCATCAACAGCTGGATGACTTTCAACAAAGATAATCTTTCTTCTTTAATGTCATGTCAACCCAAATCCTCGGCATAGATGTTCTGCTGTCACATTGGTTCAAGCAATGAACCAAGAAACGGACTCCATTGAGAAGAACAAGACACGGGATCTTGTTGATTTACCAAGAAACAAGAAAAGTATTGGTGTCAATGGGTTTTACAAAACCAAACTAAACTAAAAGGGTGATTGAAAAGCACAAGGCAAGACTCGTAGCCAAAGGATTCTCACAACTGCATTGATTGATTATGCAGGAAATCTTTCTCCAGTAGAAAGATTAGAAATTGTAAGGACTTTATTGGCCATATCAACACAACACAAATGGCAAGCTTATCAAATGGATGTCAAATGATTCCTAAATGGTTTGAAGAAGAAGTTTTATGTAACCAACCAATCTTGATTTAAAAGTCCAAGAGCACCCAAAGTGGTATCAAATAAAAGAAAGCCTTGTATATTTAAAGCAACGAGCTTGGTGCTGAGGTAAATTGACACCCAGCATCAAAAGTTGTTTCAGCATAAGCCAAAATGAACCAACACTTTATACCCAAAATAGATCAAGACGGTAAAATACTAATTCAATTGTATGTTTTATATGTTGATGAAGGATTTACAATGTGAAATCTAGAGCTATCAGATTTCAAACATGCCAACTGAGTTTGAGATGACATCTTGTTAGTCGTAGAACATTTTGTGGCATTGAAGTTATCAATCACCAGGCATTTTGTCCACAACAGTATATTCTCAAAAGTTGTTCTCAGATGGAAGATGCAATCCAACGCAAACCCCACCCTTTAGAAATAAAATTAAGCAAGGATGATGAAGGTCCGACAGTGGACTCTACCCTGTACAAAAACTTAGTAGGCAGTTTGTTGTATATTACAAAAACTAGGCCTGATATAATGTATGCAGCCAGCTTTGTTTCCATATTCATGGAATCACCCAAGATTCACACTGAAATGGTAAAACGAATTTTGAGATATGTAACAGGTGAACACTACATTTTTGCTTATGGTACACTACATCTGGACAGAATCAACTGGTTACTGATAGGACTTTCTATAAAATATCCTCGGACGATGAAAATCGCAGACCGATATGTTTTCAACCAGGCACTAACCTCGGGATTGCTGGGCATCAAGAAGTTACCGATTGTATCAATATCTTCTCGAGAGGCAGAGTATGTAGCTGCTACCCTACCAAGCACCGTGACACCTGCCACCGTAGATCGGGATAGTTGTACTTTCTATTTCTATCTTCCTTCGAAAGCATATATAAGCTCACCTATTTCCTATTGTTTTTGACTCTTCAGTACTTCAACCTACTCCAGTTCTGTTCTATACTTCTTCATACATTTGAATATACTATTCTTTCTCAGATTGTCCTTCACAATTTATCAACAAATACACACTATCCTAATTAGAAACACTCTAACAACAAGATCAGTCTAGGTTATCATCTGGTTAAGGTATTATTCCTTTCTCTAGTCCACTAACCCTCACACCAGTGTTATCTCAAGTCTAATTTACCGCATGGGAACAAGTATCCTACCAGTTAGTTCAACTGTCTTGCTATCACGTGTTAGAATTCAGATGAGAATCTTTTTCCTCACTAAAGTTTGAGGGGTTAATTCCATTAATTTCAATGACAGGACAAAAATACACACTCTTCGTCTTCCATAATATGTGTATAGCTTGCGCATGATGAGTGGTTACCCTCCGTTGTGTGTGTATATATATATATATATCTCCTTAAATTCGGCAGTCAACATCAAATTGTACATTTGTAATTCCATAATATGTATATATAAATATAATTTTACCGACGTAAATCGAATAACTATTTTATGGTGAGTAAGCAGTGATGTATGGTGACATTCGCTTGGGTACCAAACTGCCTCCCTTAGGAACAAGAAGGAGTTAGAGTCTCTTTTCCATTTGGCAAGGTTATGGTAAACGCAAGGGCACAAAGAAAATTAATGCTACACAAACATATCAAGAAGAAAATGTTAAAAAGGAAAGGAAAATATTGAATAATGATCCTAACAATTTTTATTTTTTTTGAAATGTTGGTTCATTACATCGATTTCTAGTTCTCTTCAAACTTCAAAAGTATACTATAAATTCCAATGGATTACAAACTCATCCGCTGTGTTCTGCTAGATATTAAGAACCCATCAACACTAACGACATAATCTAAAACGGTATGCAATGTAAGCTTCTAGAAATGGGCCTACAAAGTTTCTTCCCCAATGGCTTCTGATGCGCCATGGCTCGTACCTTCACATTTACCGTGGTTGAACCTCCGTAGGATTTCCAAAAGGCAAAACCTTGGGGTTTATATATGCTTGAAGTGGGTAACAAACTCTAAACTTCCCAACAATATTTGGCCTAAAAAAGGGCTCAGATAATCCAAAAATGGTCAAAATCCCTTAATAATGGCTAAAATAACCATAAAAATAATATCATATAGTTTAAAACCCACTTTTGGGCTAAAATAGGACGCAGCCCCTGATCCTTGGGCTCCTGGTCACATGCATGCCTCCATATGGCCTTGGGTTGGTGCTAGCGTGTTGGCTCCCTGGATTCCTGGCCCTGGTCTTGTGGCTATGGCGCATGTGGCCTTGGCATTTAGCTCCACTTGTTCTAAACTAGATAGCCCCTTGATGTTTAGCCAATGGTTACACCCTTGATTGGAAGGCTAGCTTGACCATCCGGGCACTAGCTCCATACATATGAAACTCGAGGCAACGGTTTAGTGTAGAGATCATGTGTAATGGTCATGTGGTAGATGCATCCGGGGCTTACAACAGAGCGCGCCCAAAAATCTACGCCAACATATAACACAAGGGTCTCCTGGCATGGTTATATGGTGACGTGTTGGGGACTGGGTCTAACCCCCAACCCTTTACTCCACCGTTGAATTACACATTCAAGCTTAAATAAAACTTTTGAACTATAGTAATCATAAATACCGTATTATTGGTAGCCCAAATCACAAGTCGTTCACCTCGGGCTTGGGAGGTCACAGTTTGAGTCCCCGAAGTCCATACATTTTTTCCAAAATTGTCCAATGAAGTGGTGGCATGTGGTAGCCCAAGACTGGGCCACATGCAATAAATACCATTCACCCTAAATATGCCACATGTCAAACTCAGCTCAACCAATGGTCTACCCACGCAGTCCTCCTCGCTGCTGCGCCAATCAGATTTCATAAGTCACTATATGACCGCATATATTGTACAAATAGCTTCCACATCATCACTCTCTTTGCTCGGACTGTACATACTATACAATCATAAAAAAAATTGCATGTTTAGAAAAAAAGAACAAACCGTGATATCTTTCGCATACATGACGCTCGCTTGAGATCATTAAAGCCACGCTATTTGTAACATTGAGGTCTACACACACATCGCTTTGGAATGGATTCGTGAGAACTTTTATTTTAGGCCTTCCTCGACCCATTTGGGCTCCATGATGCATTTTTGGATTGTGCGGCGCAAGGTACCTCCTTCGATGGTGAAGCCAAACAATTAGGAGTTGGAGCTTCCTTCAAGCCAGCCTATAAAACAAGGTTGGAGCCTCCTTCTAGTTGTAGCCACAAACATGAAGCTGTTGGTCCTTCCAATGAATGTACTCTTTGATCAATAAGAATGACTTTTCCTAGCGATGGGTTTCTAGGTAAAATGGCATTGTGTTTATGTTTATTTCTATACATTGATTTATGGTATTGATGATATATTGAAATTTGATTGAATTTTGGTTAAACAAAGAAAGGTAATACCAATTCACCACCCGGGCCCGAGTATTCCAACAATTGGTATCGAGTGGTAAATTTCAACAAGTAGTCTAACCACTAGAAGGAAGATCATGGAGTGCACTAAGAATATATTGTTGGTGTTTGATGGTTAGAACTATATCTTCTGCAATAAAAGGATGGAAACCTTTTATAGGCACACATGGATTTGATAAGCCTGTAAATCATTATTAGATGGGTATACAACGCCATCCACTCCCACAATCGTTAAAAATGGAAAGAAGCTTAGTGGAAACAACTCAAAGGATAAAGGTATTATTCTAAGAAATCTAGTTGATCTGGTATTTTCAAAGTTATGCATTGTGATAGTGCAAAGGATTGTTGGGATAAATTACAAAATATTTATATGTGAAGGAGGTACCAAGATAAAGGGATCTAAGCTTCAAATCTCTTCAGAGCTAAGTTGGAATAATTGAAGATGAGGGAAGAAGAAGACATTGAAACCTACCAGCGATTTGACGAAGTAGTTAACACTATTATAGGATTGGGAGTAGAATTTGTTGACTCAATTGTTGTTCAAAAGGTATTGAGGTATTTTGGTGTGAGATTTGATTCTAAAATATCCCTAGAAGAAAGAAAAGATCTCTATTATCGAAAGCATGCACACCCATGGAATATTTACGTTTATGAAATGAGAAGAGAACAAGAGAACCCAATCACAAAGGAAGAAACTACTCAAAGAAGACAAAGATGAAGAAAGTCGAAATTCAAATTAAGCTAAAAGTTTCTGCAAAGATGATCAGATGAAGATGAAGAGATGGTTAAATTTGTGAAATTAAAGAAAGGAACTGATAAAGTACAAAAGTATTATTCCATTGAAATGTTTTGATTATGATGGTATTGTTCATTTTCTTAAATTTCACATGAATAAAGAAAATGATGAAGTATAATATTCAAAAAGGGAAAATAAATGCCAAAAAGGAAACAGGAAAAGAAACAAATTCTTCCAAGAAACATTTCTACACAAAGGAGGAAATTTTATCACTAGACAAGGAGGATAATGATAGTGATAGTGATTCAAAGAGAGTACCTTCATGGAAGTAGAAGATGATTTTGAAGAAGAAGAAGAAGTCAATCTCAGAGAAGAGCTAATTATGCATTAGAAGAACCTCTGAAGGAAAGCAAAAGCAAAACAAGTCACCAAGGTAGAGTTAAAATGAAAGAGGGATCTCATAATTCCAAATCTGAATAACTAGAGTAGATCACATGTCTAAAAAATTCAAATAGAAGAAGAAAAACAATTGAGGAAATTATTCAAGACAAAGGAGAAGAAAAAGAGAAAAACGATGGAATCTTATATAAGAAAAAGTCTAGTGTGTTTAAGGAAACATCTTCAGACGAAAGATATGTATTAGAAGAGAACAAGAATATTGGATCAAATCATCAACAATCAAATATCATCAGATGGAAAATCCAAGATAGGATACAATAAAGTACATAATGAGAAAGATTCGAGATCCAAGGCAATATAATAGGAAGTAGATCAAAGAAGCTATGCATAGATTATCAAATATTCAGACAAGAAGGAAGAATGTGTTCTGCCAAAGAAGAGTATTCCAAAAGTAAATAAGACTCAAGAAAACAAATTCAGAAGGAATGAATTACAAAGAACATCATCTATTCGGAGTATCAAAGATTCCTTTATGGTCACTGTTTTAATTGTGCTAATTTTGATTACAAGATGTAACCCAGAAGCCTATTCTAAAAACATAAGTAACAATGTATGCTACTTAATGGTTATCCCATAATATCATATGAAGCATATAGTAGAAACAAAAACATTTTTGTTCATTGAGCAATGAAGCATAATTCTACAAATGCAACAATAATTTTGGTCACATAGCAGAAGAATTGCATATTGACTATTCCACCCTGGGAACCAAAGAAGAACATTAAAAGTCATATATCATAACCACAAGAGATATGGAAAAAGAAATCATAATCAATGCTCACTTTCTCTACAAGTCGAACACAGGAAAATTGATTGGTATATTGACAAAGTATTGTTCAAATAATATGATAGGTGACGTGATTTCAGGTTTCAACTCCTAAGAAAAAAAATATGATCGGCCATTTGTCGATAATCATTCAGCCTAAAATTATAGTAGAGGCAATTAATTTTTGAAAGCAAAGCCAGGGATCGAAGAAAATGTTTTACTGGTTGAATATATGAAGAACAATATATTGAGTGTAATCAACGTGTGATCAAGGAAACACACTTCAGTTCGACTCAGAAAATGTAAACAAAAAAAGAAGAATCCATGTAGGTTAGTGAAAACAACTATAAGGACTCCGAACAAAATATATATTTTGAATGAAACTGGGAAGGAAATTTGTTGTTTAAGAGAGGAAAATGAAAGTTGGCTATGGCACAAAAGAATGGGTCACATGTAGTTTGACAATCTTGTCAAAATTAGTAGAAAGAAAACAATCAGATAAATTCCTGAAATATCAAAGACAACGAATACTCTATGTAAGCATTGTCTACATGGAAAATAGACTAGGACCAAGTTCAAGTCAAATGTGTACTCAACAAAAGAAACATTGCATATTGTATATACTGATCTATGTTGACCAACAAGAATAAAGAGATTAAATGGTGAATAGTACTTCATGCTACTAATTGATGAATACAAAAGAATGATCAGAGTTTTCTTTCTTAACAAGAGTTCATAGGAGTTTGAGAACTTCAATATATACAAAGAGATGGTTAAAACTAAGACATAATTGAAAATCAAATGATTGAGATTAGACAATGGTGGAGATTTTACATAAAATAAATTCATGGAATTTTGTAGTGAAAATGGGATAAAGAGATAGTTCTTAGCAGCTGGGAAAACTTCGTAAAATGGAGTTGCTAAAATAAAGAAATGGACAATAACAAAGATGGCTAGAACCATGCTGAGTTCCAGTTGGGTGACATATTTTGGGTATAGGCAAGACATACATCAATTCATATCTTGAATAGAGGAATGCTCATAAGTAGTAGTAATTAGACTCCCTACAAGATATGGAAATGAATAACGTCAAATGTGAATCATTTTAGATTGTTTCGAAGTAATTGATACATCAGAGGAGAAGACAGTTGGATTGGAAAATTTGACTCCTGAGTTAACAAAGGAATATTTGTGAGGTAATCAAGGAAAATCAAGGGAATACAAATGTTTCAATATGAGAATCAAAAGAATAGTAGAAAGAATCAATGTAAAAAATGATTAAACAAAAACAAAACATAAAAAAAAAAAAAAAAAAAAAAAAAAAAAAAAAAAGAGAGAAGGGAAGGAGAAGAGAATTGAAAGAAAGAAGAGGAAGAGAAACTAGAAGAAGAAAAAGAAGAAGATGATAAGTAGAATATTATGATATATCCCAAAACTCCTACCAGGCGAGTGGACAAAAAACATCTATGTGAAAAGATCATTGGGAATATGGATACAAAAGTTGAAACCCAAAGAAGAATAATTCACTACAACAACCATCTAGCACTTGTCCACAGCTGGAACCTAACATTTTGAATAATCCAACATAGATGAACATTGGATGAAATCCATGGAAGTAAAGAAATGAATCAAATAGAGAAGAATGAAACATGAATGGTTCCAAGGACTCAAAAGCAATAACATGATTATACAAAATGGTTATTGAGGACATGTTGTCAATAAGGATGGAAAGGTAGACAAGAATAAATAAAGGTTAGTATGCAAGGGATATGCTCAGTTTGAAGGAATATATTTCGAAGAAATTTTTTCCCAAGCCTATATATGGAAGAATTCAATTGATATTTATGCATGTTCAAATAGAATCAAAGTATAGAATATGGATGTAAAATTATCCTTCCTAAATGGATAACTAGAAGAAGAATGTCCATCGAACAACCATAAGGATTTATGACTGCTAGGAAATGAAGATTATGTTTTATGACTAAAGAAGGCACTATATGGACTCAATCAAGCCCCTAGATCATGGTATTGAATATTGGATATGGATCTACAACCACAAGGGTTTAGGAAAGGCAATTCAGAAAGTAATATCTACATAAAGCTAACTAAAATAATTTGTTGATAATTCAAGTTTATGTTGATGACAATAACATTTGGCAAGAATATCAAGATGAGTCAGGAATTTTCTAAAGACATGAATATTGAATTCGAAATCTAATTACTTTGTGAGTTTTGTTTATTTTTGTGACTTTGCATATGTCAAGTAGATACAAGTATTTTCAATCCCACACCAAGTATATGTCCAGAAATATTGAGTAAGTTTGGAATGGTAGATTTCTAACTCATAAGTACTCCCATGCATACTAGTTGTAAATTGAGAAAAGATGATGTATCTAAATATACAGATCAAAGACTCTTACATATCGATGATTAATAGTTTACTCTATGTGACCGCATCAATACTGGATGTGATGCAAGAAGTTGGACAATAAGTAAGATTCAAAGGGAGCACCGAAGGAAACATATGTTATGGAAGTAAAGAGAATATTTAGATATCTCAAAGGAACATAAGACTATGGATTATATTATCCAAAAGGTAATGCTCTATCTTTGGTTTCATACACAGATGCAGATTGAACAATAAGTATTGATGACAAAAGAAATACAAGTGGAAGGAGAGTCTCTAATTTTAAGGATTTTATGGTATCTATAAGCTGAACAAGAAACATTCTCGAAAAGTATCATTTTCCATAGCAGAGGAAGAGTATATTGCAACAACAACATATTGTGCATAGGTTCTCTAGATGAAGCAATATTTGTAGGACATAGAAGAGGAATATGAAAATACTATTATGATATTATGTGATAACACTAGCTAAGGGGTATATCTAAGAATGTAACGATGTATTTGAAGACGAACATATTCCTGAATAAGTTTCAATCTCTACACATGATATAGAGAAGAACATCAAGCTAGAGTGTGTTGGTACAAAATAGCAGATTGCAAATATCTTCAAAGAAAACCCTCTTCCAAGGGAGACTTTTTAGTATCTTCGAAAAAACATTAGAGTAGTTTCCTCCCCACAATGAATTCCTTTTGCAAGAATTGAATGATTTTTGAATTATTTTTATCATAGATATACACAAGGAAGCACCATCATTGGCTTAATGACAAGGGGAGCAACCCCAAGGAGAAGTCATCATTTTCCATTGATGTCAAAGGGGGAGAGAAAAATAGAGACATGGAAGAGAAGAGGCATAAAGACAAGGGGAGCCAACACATGAAGACAGAGGGGGCTAGCATGAGCATGAGTGTTTCCATTTTTGTTTCTAAGTGTTTCCATCAATGCAAAAGCGGGATATTGTTGAAAAATTAACTAATTATCGAAAACAATTAATTAATTATTGGAGGGATAATTAATTATTGAGATTGATTTTCACTTATGTTAACCCTTGAGAAAAGTTGCATGTCGAAGTAAAGTGGTAGTAAACAGAACATAAAAGGATGCATGTGAGTTTCATGTGGAGTTGCATGCCATCATGATTTGCATGATCGTTTCATGTCTTCAAGAAATTTCTCTTTAAAACATAAAGAAGAGTCCATTGAAAATCACTTATGTGTATTCAATTATGATAATAGAGGCTAAAGATCTAAGGCAGTAAGTCAAAGACATAGAAGTCAAGTGAAGTAAGAAGTTTGCAAGAGATGAGAATACGAATAACGAGCTTCATAAAGGGATTCCTTGAGCATATATGTGGGTTTCACTTTTCTTGTATTGTGTGTGTTTTGTGTTTTGTTTCTTCATTTGTTTTATTTTATTGCTCCGCGGTCCTGTTTTTCCAGCAAAAATTCCGCTTTAGGGACCAAGAGTACTATACTGAAGACCAAATCTTGGACATGTGGAGATCCACATTACCAGTGAGATTGTCCAAATGAGAAGGCTAGTGTGACCAGATCAACATGACACACTACAATTGGAGATTTCGGTAAGTCCCATAGGATTCATGTCGTGGTGAACAACTGTCAGGCCCATCATTAGTCTATTGTTCTCGAGACATTAGGTATGCTTGTCAATCAAACCTTTAGTGTTTCGATAGATCAAGGTGTTACATAAATATTTATTTCTAGTGCAACTCTAAAGAAAATTAAGGTAAAAGAAGTAAGCTAGGACAATTTTAGATATTTAGAAATGGCTTAGGGTGTCAAACAGAACGTTGGAGGAAAAGTTATGGACTTTATCATTAACTTGGGATATTTTGTAATGAAGGCCAACATGTATGTCGTGATCTTAGGATATTATGACATAGTGATCGATGTGTACTGGTTAGAATCACAAGATGTGATACTTAACTGTAAGATGAAATAGTTAAGATTGAAAAATGATGTAGGACAGAGAAGAGTGATTGTAGGAAGAAACCAAGGAGATTCCTTGAGGTTCATTTCTTCCCTAGAGATACAAAAGATATAAGTTGTATGAAATCTTAGTGCTAAACAAAAAGGGTGGGGTAGAAGGATTAGAAAACCTTCCAGTAGTATGACAATTTGTAGATGTGTTTCTAGAATACTTACCACATTTGTCGCCTGGAAGAGAGTTGGAGTTTATAATTGACCTGAAACCTC
>SNQJ01S0203229.1:0-16535 GCA_010110895.2 Picea sitchensis
TGTAAAGCCTAATGTTAGGTGATACACTTACTGGTTGCAAATGAATGGCATGGTCATGATCTCGAGCAGGTGGAATACCCTTAGGCATATCACCAAATACCTTGGAATGATTGTTGATAACTATTTGGAGATCTAATGGAACATAATATATAGATGTTTGAACATCAAGCGAGCACAATTGTGCAATTACACCATGGTGTCCCTTTTTGAGTAATTTTGTCATGCTATTAGAGCTTATCACCATATAGGGTTTCCCTTGGATACCTCTAATCTCAATTTCCTTTCCATCTGAGGAAAATCTCATGAAAAGATCTTGAACATTAAGGGCTATTGTTCCCATTGATTGTAACCATTGGACCCATAATACAACATCAACGCCACCCATTTGGATGGAAATTACGAGACTATCCAAAAAATACTCCCACATGTTGATCTTAATACTACAACACTTCCCAAAACGATTTATGGTACCTCCATCTACAATCATTACTTGAAACTTTGGTGTTGGATATACAAAGCAATTGAGATATTTTACTAATTTGTAATTGATGTTATTATCGGTACTACTAGAATCAATCAATAATGTTACCTTTTTCTTTTTGATGTATCCTTGTATCTTGAGGGTTTGTGGAGTACTGATGTTGGCCAATGCATGACAAGATACTGTTAGCGTAGTCTCTTCTAGATCTGAATCTTTTGGCAGTTCCAATTCCTGATCTTATTCCTCTTCACAGTATATGTAGAATAATTTCTTCTCACCGTATGTATGCCCTTTATTGTACTTTCTATCACAATTGAAACATAGTCCCCTTGCTCTTATTTCATCCATTTGTTGACGTGTCAACCTTGTTGGTTGATGTACAATTGTCTTATGAACCCCAAATGATCTCTGCTTCTTGTGTATATGCTCCAATGGTATACTTGTGCGTAGCCTTATTCTTGGCTTGAATATGATGAGCAAATTGCATAACTTCCATAATGTTTGTAGGATGTCTTAAGAAAAGCTCATGTTTAATGTCTTCTTTTAATCCACCCATGTAAGCTTCCAACAAATGTTCATCACTTATGTCATCCACTCTTGTGGCCAATACCTAAAACTCCGAATTATAATCTCCAATAACACCTGAGTGCTTGATTCTTTCCATTTGACTAAAGTAGTCATGTTCCCAAACTTTCTCATATTGTGCTTCTAAGCCTGTTGTAAATAAACCCCAAGTATAATTATCAAAATGGGGCTTCCTTTTAACTACCCATTGATACCATTGATATGGTTTTATCTCAAAGTTCAAAGTTGCTATGTGAATCATTTTCTTATCATTCATAATATTATGGAGTTCAAAATATTGCTCTATTTGGCTCACTCAGGTAAAATACCTTTATTTCATCAATCTTCTTTAATTCAATCATCGGAAAGTTGAATTTAGGACCCCTGCCATAATTAACTTCACTATTAGATTTAAATCCAATTGAAAATTGATGGTTGTCGATATGTTTTTCAACATGAATACTACTTTTATTTTCACGAGTTCCTTGCATTTTGATATGTCGTTTAGGGATTCTCTCATATAGAGCATGGAAGATCATGGAAGACATGAAATTTTGCAATTCCTTCATGGATTTTTGTATTTATTATGTATTTTCATTCATCTTATTTTTCATGTCATTCTTATTTTCATCCATTTTCTTATCCATCTTATTTTTCATTTCATCCATATTTATTTTCATCTCTTACTTATTTCCAGTGATATTATGTTCCATTTGTTCCCTATTTTCAGTAATCATCTTTTCCATTCGGTGATAAATCTCTTAGATTTCATCTTGAGTCATCGTTGAGATCTCTAGAGGTTTATTTGGTGAAGTCAATTTTGGAGGAGCCTTTGTATCCATGTGAGGAAATAATAATTCCCCTCTTTTTCCTCTTTCTCACAAATTTTTAATCACCAAAAATAGATCTTCTAATAAAAAGTTATGCCAATTGTAAGTTACGTACCTTTCAAACCCTTAATTTGGATTTTGTCCTCCTAAATGACCTTCCTTCTTATGTATTTCCGAAATTTCGGCCCTTTCGAGTCTGAAATTTCATCCTGTAGTACTTTGATATGTCTTCTCTACACTACCATAAGTCTAACCAAAATTTTATGTGAAAAGTGAAAGTTATAGTAACTTTCCAAACCTTGTTAATTTTTGGACTTTTTTGGAGAGTGAACTTGTACAGAATGCCACGTGTCCAATATTTAATACTTGATTCAAAAATTTGGACCATCTATACTAGGAGACGTCTCCACGAAGTTTCACTATTTGATGTTAGGATATTTAGACATTTAGGAGATAGTTAAGATCTACTTGGTCTAATGTGTCGTTAGGTAAAAGTGTGTTTCTTAGTGTGTTTCTTTAGTATGCATTTGTAGTTAGGGAATCCAACGGTCACGATATGTTCCTGACATAGAGTGATCCGACGGTTCATATTCTCTTCGATCTTAACGACCATTGATCCGTGGCTTAACACTCGATTGGTCTATGATCTCTATTTAAAGAGCATGGAGGGTCATTTGCATATGACCAATTGTGAGAGACTCTCTTGTAAAATCTCTCTGTAATCTTTTTCTTTTGCATTAATAAACTGCTCCAAGTGGTCGCGTTGGCTGGGGTCGTGGATGTTTCCCCATAAGGTTTTACCACGTCAAAACATCAGTGTGTTGATCTTTTATCTGGTTGTGAGTGGTTACTGAAGGTGTTCATCCTTTGTTGGAATACATGTGTTGTCGAACATGGTATCACAACCTGTTTGAAGACCCACTCATGTTGTAGATCGAGATCGTGAAGCCGAGTTACCTCATTTCCATTTTTTGTCATTTACATACATTTCTGGGTTGAGAGGACTATTCCATTGCGTCTGAAGCGCTCGTTTCAGTTAGGAACACTTTTCGTTTCACTCAAAAATGTTTCTTCTTTCCCAAGATACGACCATTTCAGTCAGATTCGGAGGTATAAAGTCTGAATATGCATTTAATTTTTTTTTGCAGAGTATTGTTTTGGTTTTATTTCGATTTTATATTATTTGTTTCCGGGTTTCTACTCTTTTAGATCTGCGTATTCTTTTTTCCCCGCGCCCTGTGCGATCTCAACAAATCAGAAACATATAGGAAAATATGCATCTTCTGAGTAAGCTAATCGAGATCTAACCCTTGTTGTCATCGAGAAACGGAATTTTTTTCTTGTGTGAAAAGAGTTTTATTTTAGCACGCTCTCTAAGGCCGTCAACAACAACGACAATCCTCTTGCTAAACAATACAATATGTTTTGCTTTGACAATTTGGTTAAAATTTTCCTTATTAAGTAAGAGGTCTCGAGTTCAAGTCTCTCTTTTTGTTATTTTTTTT
This sequence comes from Picea sitchensis, assembly GCA_010110895.2. Lineage (NCBI taxonomy): Eukaryota > Viridiplantae > Streptophyta > Pinopsida > Pinales > Pinaceae > Picea > Picea sitchensis. The sequence continues at coordinate 3,381 of SNQJ01S0203229.1, forward strand.
TTTTTAAGTTCATGCTCAAATTGTAAAGTGTATTTCATTTCAAGTATAAAAGTGAATCATATAAGTAGGTTTAATATTTTATTTTAGAGTTATTTATTTTGCATGCAACTTTTTTTTTATAAAGTAACTTCATTGTAAAAGTGATCCCCAGTTCTCTTTATAAAAGTGGGTCACTTCATAAAACAACTTACACCACCACGTGGTCCTTTGGTTAGCGTTTATGTTTTTTTTTTAAATGGCATAAATTTCACATCCGAAGTCCATTTTTAGTGCCGTTTTTTTTAAACCGCATAATTTTTTCGATATCTTTCCATCTAGATCATCAGTTTCAATTTTTTCCATATTATATACATATTTAATATGGCTTCTTCCATTAATCTTTTGCTTACTAGCACCAACTACTTCCATTGGAAATCTCATATGGAGGATTTATTAAGAAGTAAAGGCTTGTACCGAATTACCTTGGGAAAGGAAAAAGAACCCACTGATGCAGATAAGAAAGTCAAATGGGCTAATAGGAGTGACGAAGCACGTGGACTAATCAGAATGTCCATCTCTCCCGATTTAAGGTTCCACCTTAAAAAATTGATGACCCCGATGAAGCTTGGGAAAATATTGAATCTGTGTTTAGTAAACTCAATATTATTTGAGCACAATAGTTAGGAAATCAAGTACTGACCTTAAGTCCAAATGATTTTTCTTTCCTTGGAGACTATCTATCTAAGTTTAAAACACTTAGAATTTTATGTGAAGAATATGAGTTAAAAATGGAGGAAGAGCGTTGCATATATCTTATTCTTTCTAAGCTAGGTAGTGCATATTTTGTGTTTGTATCTACCTTTTATGCCACGAGAGAAGCTCTAGGGAAAGCTTATCAAAAACCCACTCTTGAGTCCTTTTGTGCTGCTTTGATTAGAGAGGAAGATAAGCTTGTACAACTTGGAGTGGTCAGCATTGCAAGTACCTCCAACAAAGTCTTAATTGTCCAACAAAAAGATAAACCCAAGTATCCCAAGAAGCAAGATCCTAGCTACAACAACAAGCAACATAAGGGTCTCAAACCCGCTCAGACAACTTCAACTCCTAATGGTGACAAAGGAGCAAAATATAAAAATAAGAAGACTGACAGACATTGCAACTTTTGTGATAAAGATGGTCATGATGGGTCCAAATGTTTCAAAAAGATGACATCTTTAGAAGCAACGCTGAAGAAGCACACCATCATTATTGATTCTACTTCTTCTTTTTCTTCTCATGGACATGCACTTTCTGCTTCTGGTTTCTCCTTCAATGCAACTTCTACTTCTTTTCTTGATGAGTGGCTTATTGATTCTGGAGCATCTTATCATATGGCTAAGGATAAAGACATATTTTCCACTCTAAATGAATGTAACACCAAGAAAATATTTGTTGGTGATGATAGTTCTATTAGTGTTGTAGGATCTGGAACAATTCAAGTAGATAAAGGTCATTTCAATGATGTATTATGTGTTCCAAGTCTTTCTTGTAACCTTCTTTCACTATATCAAATCACTCATTTAGGTGAAGGTAAAACCGTAGAGTTTTCACCTCACCAAGTTGTAATCAAGGATCTAAAAGATCCTAAGCATGTTCTTGCAACTGGAATTGTTGATGATATTACCAGGTTGTACAAGTTTGACAACTTTGGGTCATCATTTTTTTCATCAGTTTTTGTTGCTCATAGTGATGACTTGAGCAAACTTTGACATGAGTGGTTAGGTCATCTAAACTATCGCTCATTGCAACAACTATGTAATCAACAGATGGTGACTAGTCTTCCTCCTGTTTCATGCATAGATGGTGTTTGTGTCGGTTGTGTTCTCGACAAACATCATCGAGACAGTTTTGACAAACGTGCCTCTTGGCACGCCTTGGACCCTTTGCAGCCTATTCACAGTGATTTGTGTGGTCCAATTTCTTCTCCTTCTTTTTCTGGGTGCAAGTATTTCTTAACTTTCATTGATGATTTTTCCAAACGTACTTGGGTTTACTTCTTAAAACTTAAAAGCGAAGTTTTTGACAAGTTTTTGGCCGATAAGGCCCTTGTAGAAAAGTAATCTGGACATCAAATTCAAAATTTAAGAACAGATAATGGAGGCGAATATGTGAACAATAATTTTACAAGTTACTACACTACACATGGCATCCAAATGCAACACACTATTCCATATACACTACAACAAAATGGTGTTGCTGAGAGAAAGAATTGCACATTAAAAGAAATGGCTAATTGTATGATCCAATCTAAGGGATTAAGTCTAAAGTATTGGGCAAAAGCAAGCAACTGTGCAAATTACATAGTAAATCGCACTCCCACAAAGGCTCTTAAAAATATAACACCGGAAGAAGCTTAGACTAAAATTAAACCAGATGTAAGTCACTTCCATGTATTTGGCAGTATAGCATGGGATCACATTCCTGATGAGAAAAGGAAAACATTGGAGCCTAAAAGTGAGAAGTGTATATTTGTTGGTTAGTTTGAAGATGTCAAAGGTTATAGACTTCTTCAACCCAATTGTAATGAAATTATTATTAGAAGAGATGTTAAATTTGATGAAAATCTCTTGGCCTACGAGCCTAATTCGACGATTGTGCCTTCTTCGGCCTGCGAGCCATCTTCGACGTTTGTGCCTTCTTCTGATCCTATTTTGGTTTCTTCTTTAGATTTGACAATGAGGATGAAAATCCACCTCTGCCTACTCACCTTCCTCTAGATGAGTCCTTTGAACCTAAACCAGCACCAGTTTCACTGCTTCCTAGATGGGTCCGTTCAACACGAGAAGTAGCTGGTGGTCTTGTTGGCGATCCTTCAGATCAACGTCAAACACATTCACGGTTCCAACGGGCCTCTTCTCTTTTGGCTCAAGTTTTTGAGACTCATGATTCAAAGACATTTGCAAAAGCTTCAGGTCATCCATATTGGGATACAACAATAAATGGAGAGTATCGTTCTTTAATGGCAAACGATACTTGGGATCTTGTACNAGATGTAAATGGGTCTATAGAACTAAGTACGCATCAGATGGAAGTGTTGAAAGACACAAGGCTTGATTAGTTGCCAAAGGATTTTCCCAAGTTGAAGGAATTGACTATAATGAAACCTTTGTGCTTTTCGCCAAATTGAATTCCATCCACCTTGTTCTTGCCCTTGCTACCTCACATAAATGGGAGGTCCATCAGATGGATGTTAAATCTGCCTTCTTGCATGAAGATTTGAAAGAATAAATCTACATGGAACAACCTCCTGGCTATGTCCAGAATGACTCTAGCCTTGTTTGTCACCTTAAGAAATCTCTTTATGGTCTTAAGCAAACTCCCTGAGCTTGGTATGCCAAAATGGACAACTTTCTTATTAACAACAAATTCTTTAGATGCCATTCTGATCCTAATGTCTATACCAAGAAAGTAGGAAGCCATCTCACAATCCTTGTCCTTTATGTTGATGACCTTATCCTTACTGGTAGTGAATAAAAAATTTTAAACCATGTGAAAACCAGCCTTAAGAAGAAATTTGAAATTACAGACTTAGGTTTTTTGCACTATTTCCTTGGCCTCCAAGTTTTGCAAACCAATGAAGGAATTTTTCTTTCCTCGTCTAAGTATGCTTGTGACCTTCTTTGTCACTTTCACATGGACAATTGTAAACCAGCCCCTTCTCCCTTCTAGTTTGGAGTCAAGCTTATTGCCACCTGTACTTCTCCCGAAGTTGATGCCACCCTGTACCGTCAATTAGTTGGTAGCCTCTTATACTTGACTCATACCCATCCTGATCTTTCTTTTGTTGTTGGTCTTGTTGCCCGGTATATGCAAACACCCCATGAAAGCCATTGGAAAGAAGCTAAAATGATACTTCGATATGTTTGTGGTACAGTTCAGTTTGGGATACATTATAGTTTATGGGGGACTTTTTTATTGGTTGGTTTCACTGATTCAGATTGGGTCGGCGACCCTGATGATCAGAAGTCTACTACAGGTTATGTTTTCAACGTTGGTTCAAGACCTGTCACTTGGGCCTGTAAGAAACAACAGGCTATTGCACTTTCTTCAGCATAAGCAGAGTACCGAGTAGCAATAAATGAAAGTTAGGAAGCCTTGTGGCTTCGACATATCCTTTCAGAGTTTGGATTTGAGCAACAACATCCGACCAGCCTTTGGTGCGACAATCAAAGTGTCATCAAGCTCGCTAAAAACCCAATTCAACATCAATGCATCAATAACATCGAGCTCCACATGCACTTCATCAGAAATCTCATTCATGATCAAGTCATTGAAGTGCTCTTTTTCCCTACAGAAGATCAAGTTGCAGACATTTTCACAAAGTCTCTTACAGAAGTGAAGTTTTCCAAACTTTGATCTATGTTAGGAGTCCAAAAAGTTGTCATTAAGGAGGGATAGGCTCTAATTCCTCCTTCCTTCTCCTATTGTGTCACTATTGTAAATCCTTCAATCCTATCCCAAGTTGTTCTTAAGGGGGGATGGTAGGATATTTAAACACTTAGGAGTTAGTTAAGATCCACTTGGTCTAATGTGTCGTTAGGTAAAAGTGTGTTTCTTAGTGTGTTTCTTTAATATGCATTAGTATGCATTTGTAGTTAGGAAATCCGACAGTCACGATATGTTCCCGACATAGAGTGATTCGACGGTTCATATTCTCCTCGATCTTAACATCCATTGATCCGCGGCTTAACACCCGATTAGTCCATGATATCTATTTAAAGAGCATGGAGGGTCATTTTTCGATGATCAATTGTGAGAAACTCTCTTGTAAAATCTCTCTGTAATCTTTTTCTTTTGCATTAATAAACTGCTCCAAGTGGTCTCGTTGGCTAGGGCCGTGGATGTTTCCCCATGGGGGTTTTACCACATCAAAACATCGGTGTGTTGATCTTTGATCTGGTTGTGTAAGTGGTTACTAAAGGTGTTTGTCCTCTATTGGAATACCCGTGTTGTCGAACATATGAAACCTCCCCCCCAAAAAAAAAAGTTATAGTGACAATCCCATGACTAGTTTAAAATTGAATTCAGAATGAGTAAAAAATCCTATCTTCCATAGGCTATATCTCAGAAATTATAATGACCCAGAAGCTGAAATTCGTACCATAGATACCTTGATATGTCTTCTAAATAAATTCAAATTTTCGTTATCTAAGTCATCACATAAAAAAAATTATAGCTAAAATTTTGAGATGACTTGCTTGGAGAAGAAAAACCCTAGGATCGATGCTTTGAAACCAAATGCTATGATCCAACGCCTTAAAAATGATAAAAGTCAATGAATATAGTCCACTTCGAGGGGGAAACCTCCTTTTACAATATATCAAATTCATAATACAATATGAGATGAGATAAGATGATCCTAAGACTAGGTCTCCTTGATATATATATATATATATATATATGAGACAAAGGGTACAATTATGATGAAAAGGTGCAGTGAAGGGTTCTAGTTGACCTAGACATATAACACTAGAAATGTAATAATTCAATATCTAGGGCTAAATCATGGGTTTTATACATAACATGGGGCTTTGTCTAGGGCTTAACAATCTTGGAAATATTTCTCAATGCCTCGGGAGGGAAAGTAAGTAGTGGAAAATGTTGGATATATGGATGATATGTCTCCACCTCTGACCTTCAAGCTATCTCCAAAATTTGGAATTTCTCTACTTGGCATCATGGACTTCATTTAATTATCTAGGTATGCCCATTTCTTTTTGCAATTCAACCTCAATAGCTTGGTAGGGGGTGCTCGGTAAATTTGAGAGACAATTACAACAATGGGGGTATTGTTGGCTAAATCCAGCAAGGATAATAATTCTTATCAAATATGTGTTGCCATCTCTTCCCTTATATCAATGCTCTGTAATGTTAGTCCCCGTTACCCCCCATGCCTAGGGGTAACTATAGAAGATCATGTCTCGTGGCTCGCAATGGAGAACATGATCCATAGATGGCATCCCAACAACCCCCCTCATTCACCTTTATAGCTACAGGTCAACCAAGACTCATCACATCCAAGAAACCCAATGTATGGGGGATGGTAAGCCATCGTCACCATGAGGTATGTTTGTCCTTCTTTCATGAAAGGTGTTGTGATTAATTTGTCGGGCATGTGGATGAGTGTCTTTGGTTGAAGTTGGATAATGGATCACTGGCTTGGGAAATTGTGATTGTTGACTTGTTTTACCTTGGTGGTCATCTTCTATGCCCTAATTTCATGTTGTCACCGTCCATGGAAAAGTGGTAATATTGGGGGTCTCTCACAAGGGTAATATGTTCTATTCCCCACCATACTTAAAACTTTCCATCCTGGAGCCTCTCATAGTGTACTAAACTTCAGTAATGGGTCATGGACCATTCTCTCATGAGAAGAGGGGATAAAGGCCCAAAGGTTGATTCACAGCTGCTACTAAAAGAATAGGAAAATGATGTTAAAAAAAGCAAGGAATGATAGCAAAGGACTGCCAAAAACTAGTCCAAAATTGAACTCTACCCTTTTAGTGCTCACCACAGTCCCAAATAGTAATGTTATAGCTTGAAACCTTATAAAAGGGGACTTGCAAATATGATAAGTGGACTAGTAAAATGGTTGATAAAGGGGTTTCGAAAAAATAGCGCCTAAGAATGTGGTAACTCAAGAGAAAACACACCCTCCACAAAGGCGCTCACACAAATGGATTAAATGACACCATAAGCCATGAAGTAAGCCCTAAAACCATATCACTTTCATGCTTACTCTTTAAGGGTTTCTTTATTTCCTTCTTCCCTCGGGACCTATCCCTCTACCTAGGTTATTTTATTTTCTGTCTAGGTGGCTCACCTAATAGGGTTGGATGAAGGCCCTCCCATAATCAAACTTGTCAACTCACATGGGGTCTTGGACTAGTGTGATGCTTGAAGGGGATACCAAGGTGAATTATTTACATGGATTATATCTTAAGATACAACTTACTTTGCATGCTTTAAGGAAAAATATTTCCTATGAACCTTGGTTAACCTTGTCTTATGCTTTGATTTGTTTTGGATGGCCCTGCCATGGTTCTTTGAGGGATGTCCTGGGCTTGTACCTAAGACATTGTGTCTTTATCGCATGACCTTGGCACGTGTGATGGAGAGAAGTGGGTCATCCAATGACTCGCCACCCTCAAACATCAACTCTCACATCCTTAGAACCTTGGACGATGGGCTTGGTATGAGTAAATTCAGTCATTATTACACACATATGGGATGAAAGCCCATAGGTTGGGCAAAGTACCCTAGAGCTCATTTACCCACTAGATTAGGGATGTTGCAGCAGTAGACAACCAAATACCTTGCAAAGACGAGATGCAACTCCCTCGCCTGGACGCAACACTCAGATCCTGGACGTTGGGCCTAGTTTGATGATGACATCATATTCTAAGGTTTAACGAAGCTAGGGTTTAGTGTATTCCTGGGGTATTGATGATTGTTGGCATGATTTTGAGTGGGGAGAGACATCATTTTCCCCCACTCCACTCCATATTAGTTCCACGTGGATTTTGGAGGCCCCCTCCTTTCCTAAGGAGGCTTGACGTCTCACATGTGTTCTTCATTATGGTGTATTTTTCATTTATTACATTTTGTAAAGGGAAAATGAGGGGTCGACCCCACTTCTATTTTGATGTTGACATTTTATGTGGGCAAATATGCTCGGGTATCCTCATATAAAAAGGCTAACCCTCACTTTCATTTTAGGATCATCTTTTTCTCACCATTGTGAGAGCTACTTTTGAAATTTTTGGCCCCTTTGGGGTTATTGGTCTTTCTCTCTCATGCACCATGCTTGGAATGGATCTCTTGTGGATGATTTGTTGTTTTTGGATGGATATTTCTACAATTAGGGATAAATGCTCATGGTTTCTTGGATGAAGTAAGTAAATTTCCACAATTCTATGTTATGTTATTGATGTAAATGGTAAAATTGTTATTTTGTTGCAAGAAGTCTTGTTTGGTTGAAACCCTAAGAGAGGAACATAAGTGCTTCTTCCTCTCACAAAGTTTTACTTGTCCAAAATTTGTGAATTGTCCTTGCTAGGGTTAGAACCCTAAATCCATATAGTGCTAGCACTTTAGGATTTTATCCCTAGATAATTTATCTTTGACCTAGTTGAAGCTACAAGAAGGGAGAAATGATATCTAGGGCCCAAAACTGCTTGCACCCTAGATGCCCTTCTTTATCAAAGTCTAAAGCTTAAGGCCCAAATGTGCTTGCACCTTAAGGTTTAGGCTCTACCTCTTGGTTTCAATTAAATCAACCTTCAATATTGGATGCATTTGAGACTCCATAGCCATAGAAAGGCACTAATAGAGGAACAACTCTTGTGGTGAAAGTGATTGATAAAACCTCTCTCTTAAATCTCTCAAGAATTCTAGTAACTTCAATAACTCTAACCATAGAAAGCTTGTAATAATTATTGTTGTTGTTATAAAAGTTTACTACAACCATCTAAAGCTACATCTCTTTGTTGCATACACCCATCTAAAGGTGGCTTAACTCACTCATAAATCACCTCTAACAATTTGATAATATTCTATTGGTTATATGCTTACTTTTCATGGTCAATTGTGGTATTTTTGAGCACTAATTATTGTGGTTGTTACACATAATTTATTGTTGTCATATAATTGTTTACTGCTGCAAATTTGCAATAGCCATTGTAATCTATCTTGTCTAGTGTCTAAAGAGGTTATTTGTGCAAACTTTAGCTTGGTAATTGTTGTATACATGCTGCAAAGTGTTCTTGTCCCGGGAAAGTACAAAAATCACCTTCAACCTCTTCTCTTTCCTAGACCTAGATCAACAAACTTGTGATCAAGATAGGGGGCGGTAGGCTTGGATACTAAACTTGTTATTTGATCCCTTGAGGTCACCATGGAAGCCTCCCTTGTGGTGGGCCCCTTCCATCACTAAAACGAGGGAAGATCCTACTAAGGTGACAATGGTAGTGTCTTCCATTGTTACAAAAGATTTGGGGATCTTGTGGTGGGCTTTGCACAAGTACAAATCCTGCGATAACAACCCCAACAATTATAATGCAACAGGTAGCCAGGGAAATTCGAAAATTCCTCTAGCAAGAAGGTAAAACTAACACCAAAAAATTCCACTTAATAAATTCATGCTCCAAAAGAGTAGGAAGGCTTGGAAATAAATGATCCAATGCTCATGAACTTGGCAATGGGAGAAAAAGTTATGTGGACACTTATTTATAGTCCCCATGAATGGTGGAAGATTGTTATGGTTAAGAAGTACTTTCACATAAATAAGAGAAGATGTCTAGATTAAACATTGGCTGAAACACAAGGTTTTTCAATATGGAGATTGTGTAAAGTGACAACCCCTTTGATCCAATCTAAATTAATGTGGGTTGTAGGAAATGGTAAATCTATTAATATCTAGTCAGATTAAATTCTAGGAACCCCTATGGAAAGCATTCCTGAAATATCAGTCCTCAACCCCTAGTTCTTGGAAAATAGATCAGTTACTATATTAGATTTAATGACCCAGGATGGAGAATCTCAGTGGCCAGTGTGGAAAAGTCTCTCCCTACCCAGGCCCCTTCCTCATCCTTGGAGTTGTTTTTCAAGCACTTGATTGGATGTGCGTTAGTGTACTGCACCACCCCTAACGAGTGGGGGTGGGGATTAAGAGGTTTGAAATATTTAGGGAAAGCAATATATAATAGTCTACTTCAAGATATCCCAAATCCTCCTTGTTCTTGTATATGGAAACGTATTTAGAGAGGTGACTTGCTCCCTAAATCAATGACTTTAGCTAGATCATGGTCCATGGGAGACTTCTAACATCAGAAAACTTGCAAAGGAAAGGAATTCAGGGGCCATCCAAATGTGTTTTATGTCACTGAGTGGGTGAAACCACAAATCATCTATTTTTTTTTAATGTCAATACTCATTGTAGGTTTGGAAACAAGTCTTTCATAGAATTCTGGATAAGGCCTTATTCCCTAGCTCTTGGAAGAAAATGTTTGTAGTTTGGAATAAAGATACAAATGATCCTTTTAGAATAAAATTATTCTAAAAAGAATGTGGACGACAATCCCTAAGTTTATTTCTTGGGAGATATGGTTAGCAAGGAACAAGGCTATCTTCCAACAATCTCAAATCCTAGTTGTCAACTCAACCAACAAAGCTTGTAATCTAGTTTCAGAAGTCATTCAAGTCAAAGGGATGCAAGGGCACAATGTGGCTCTTTTGGAAAAAGGGGAATGCTATTGGATGGATGTCTTGATCAACCAAACTAGTTTATTTTCTAAGAAAGTCATGCTCTCCCCTCCATTTGGTGCAAAATGGAAAATCCTCATCGAGGATGAAGAATTCTTGAGAAAAAAGTAGTAGCAAAGCAAGTGTATTTATTCTTTGTCAGAGCTTCAAAAGGGAATCCAGGGGTGGTAGGAGCAGGGGGGATCATTATTGATCCTGAAGGAAATGAGGAAAACTCATTTGAATGGGAATTAGGTAAAGACACAATTAATCAAGCTAAAGCCCTTTCTCTATACCAAGGTACAGGGATTGTTGGTGAAAGGTACTATAGAAAGTTAATTGTTAATAAGACTTGGAACTAGTCATTGAATCGATGAGTAAAACCTTTGGCACAAACAACAATGCTCTATCAAGAATATTCCTTTAAATCAAGAAATAAGTGGCAAGGTTTGAGAGTGTTGAGTTTTTTCATGTGCTTAGGGCACATAATTAGGAAGTAGACTCATGGGCTAATGAGGCAAGCATACTAGAATGTGGTACTCTCATATTTAAAAATGGGGCATTAAATTTTCCAATCCCTTAATCATATGGCATTTAAGGTTTTTGAATATTAAAAATTGCGTAATTAATTTTACCACCCCCCTAATCATATGTTGTCAAGGCTTATGAACAAGCCAAGTATGTCACACACTTGACACCACAATACTCATGTCATGAACTTATATCAAGCTTGAAGGTTGTGTCGCACATACACTGAGGTCCATCCACACATGTTGCCATCAATGTTGGGAGTTAATTAGCCACCACAATTCATAATTCTATATGCAGGTGGGATTATGGTAGTGATGTGTGATGATATGATGTTTGCACTGCTCCTATGGTTTGTTCTTCTACTGCAGTTGGGTTTGTTACAAGGTTCAAATTCACCCCTTCTTCCATTAAAGAGCTGCAAGTCTTGGTTGGCTCCAATTTTTGGACTATGTGAATTCAAGATGTCAAGTGAGAATTGCTTATTTAGAACATGGGGAATTGGTGGCCTATGGGGGTTTGATGGTGGAGGGGTCAATCACACTTTTGGTATCCCCCTATCTCTCATCCCTAGACAACTAAGGGTGCTCTACTTCGATGTTGGGTTCTTCTTGGTTGGTATGGTGGATGAGGAGGTTCTTTTGCCTCATTAGCTCTACTTCTTCTAGAAAGCGGGATTGAACATTTTGTAATGCGAAGTAGATGATACTTTTAGTTCTTGGTAAGGGTGCATCACCCTGTCCTTGGGTTCTCTTAGGTTTAAAATTTGTGATTGTCTATTTATCTTGAGAATGGTGAGGGACAAGCCAATATAGTATCAGGGTTTTGGTTGGGAGAAGCTAATGAACCATGGGAATGTTGGCCATTGTCCATTGTGTGAGACTACAGATATTCAATGCATGCTCAGGCGCAATGAGGTGCACATTGATAGAAATAAATCTGCAATTTCTTATGTTATCAATAAAGTGCATACCCAAGAATCCAACAAGGATGGTGAAGTTGCCTTGTCAATGGAAAATTTGCACTGATAGAGACAACAAATTGCAGAGCTACATGCTGAGTGTGCTACTCTAAAACAAATAGTTACTAGTGTGGTTACCATTAACATGATGGCCTATTCCATGGAAAGGTTATCCATTATGTCATCGAGAGCCAAAGAGGATAAGATAGTGCAACAATAACCTAAGGATGTGGATATGGAGCTCATGGACTGGAACTCGACAAATGATGAATTGAAGAAGGATGAAATACATGGATAGATGAGCCATACATGATAATTTTACATGTTTTTCAAAGTTCATCTATCACCAGGTGTCTTTGTGAGGATATATACTATAGTAGGATTCATAAACATAATTTTGAAAAAAATCATGTAGATATAAACTATAAGACTCGAGTTATGGACTCATTCATGACAATTTTGTTGAACAATCTTATTATATGTATTTGCATGTTGTACAATAGTTGCAACACTTTAATAATACAAATACATTCATTTATGTTTAGAAAATTAATAATAATAAAGTCTTTTGAACATGGGTGGTAGGAGCGGGATCATTCTTGATCCCAAGGGACATCTAGAAACAACCTTTGCTTAAGGTCTAGGGAATTCCACAAACAATCAAGTTGAGGCATACACTCTTCTTTGGGGTGTTCTTATTGCAAGTGAAGCCAAAACAAAGACATTGATCGTCATTGGTGACTAAAGTGTAATCATCAACTCGTTGATCTCAAAATCGAATCCTTCTGATAACAAACTAGCATCTATTATAACTCAAACTTAGAAGGAGGTTTAGACTTCAAAAGGTCTTGTTCTACTAGGTTATAAGAGAGCATAATCATCAAGTCGACTCTCTAGCCATGCTCACAATTAAAGAACATATGTCATGGCACCACCATCATTCTATCTAAAGCATGGGACCAAGATATGAAAGGATTTCCCCCCCACTTCATGCATGCATGAAATAACTCCTAGTCGACTTCTTGAACCATCCTATGTGATTTATCAAGGGAAATATGGGATAATGGAGTTTTTCATGGAAAGATCGAGCATCACAGCTTGGAGGAAGGATATTCTAAATTAAATATTTTAGTGGTAAAGACTTCCCCTAGACTTTAGATTGTGTATTGGAACTTTTGTTTGGTGGATGCAACTACATTGAATGAGAGATCAAAAAAGGGGGCAAGCTCAAATCCGCCCCAAACTCCACATTCTTAGCCTTGATCCCCAAATCAGACCTTCCAACTTCCTTTGAGGACTTCCGGCCTATAGCCTTTATGCAAATCCCTCTATAAAATTCATTCCAAGCTAATTGCCCTTCGCATGGAATCCTTGCTCTCAAATTACATCTCCCAAGAACAATTCAA
>SNQJ01S0203230.1:0-16686 GCA_010110895.2 Picea sitchensis
TCGATATTCCTATATTTGAAGGTCAAATAGATGCAGATGTTGTAGACAAGTGGTTGAATCTACTAGAAGGGTATTTTTCTATCCATAAATTTTCAAATAGAGAAAAAATTACTTGTGCGCTCCTCAAAGTTGTTCCCCATGTCAAATATTGGTGGGAAACTTTCTGTGAGCAAAAGGAAACAGAGGAACCCTCATTATTTATAGTTGCGGCCACCTGGGAATCCTTCAGCGATATTATTAAGGAACAATACTACCCTGTCGGAAGTTATGATGACTTGTATACCAAATGGACCACATTGCGGCAAGAAAGAGACCAAGTAGTACCATATTTCACAAATATCTTCCATACCCTGCACACCAAGATGGGTATCAAAGATCCAGAGGGACATCTGGTGCTCAAGTATCGTGGTGCTTTGCATAGATACATCCAGACCGAAATGGAATTTTTGGACATCTCGTCCTTGGGTGCGGCCTATCGATCTGCTATCAAAATCGAGCAAAAGCTCAAACAAAAGACGCAACAATTTGGGCCTGGGAACCCCTCACAACAAAAACCAGGAAAGGGCAACCCCAACCTACAAAACAAAGGACATAAGAAATATGGATAGTATTAGGACAAACAGTCCAAGCTTCAAGAAAAGAAGGACACCGTAAAGACAAAGAAGGATACTGGGAAGTGGTGCGACTTCCATAAGAGTGCTTGGCATAACATCGTTGATTGTCGCTCAAAGCAGTCGCTAGTGGCCGAAGTGAAAGCCTCTGAATTAGATGCGGGTTTTGACTCCGAGTCAGAACTAGAAAGGGGAATACAGATCATTGACGTGGAACCCAGTTCCACCATTGCTACCACCAAGCTCCAGCCTGGTGAACCAGACGAGACAAAAGAAGGCGAGGGCCTTCTCCATTCGTAGATGTGGGTAAAAGGCACCCCGCTACACTTCATCGTTGATAGCGGTAGCCAGAAGAACCTCATCTCAGCAGAGGTCATCAAGCGGCTAGCCCTGCTGACAACACCACACCCGCAACCCTACACCGATGGATGGCTCCGCCAAGGAAGCGATCTTCACTTCATCCAACAGTGTCGACTGTCGTACAACATCAAGACCTTCAAAGATGAGGTATTGTGTGATGTTGCTCCTCTCGAAGTTTGTAATGTTATTTTGGGCCAACCTTATTTATGGTAACGCCATGTTGTATATGAGTCTATGACTCATAGTGTTATTATTACTTTGAACATGAAATTGTACAGGATACTCGAGGCAGTCCCTCCTAGTGCTATTTCCTTGATCTCTACCAAGCAATGCAAGAAGGTCATCTTTCAGACCGAGAAATTTGTCTTCTTTGTGATTCACTCTCAGAGTAAGTGAAAGATTGCAACCACATCCAGGGCCTCCGCGACCGATCCCTCCACACAACAAAAGCAAGTGGATAAGGTTGTCGAAGAATACTCAGATATCTTCTCCACTCCTACCGATGTACCTCTGCATTGCCAGGTCAAGCATCCCATCGATCTGACCCCAGGCGCATCACTACCCAATGGGTCGGTCTACCACCGCTCTCTATTATAAAACGAGGAGATCAAGAGGTAGATTCAGGAACTGCTCCAAAAGGGGCACATCCGTCCCAACTCATCGCCTTGTGGGAGCCCAATCATACTAGTGCAGAAGAAAGACGGGACCTGGTGACTCTGCATTGATTACCGGGCCCTGAATAAAATCACAGGCCGAAACCGGTACTCAATTCCCCGAATCGAGGACCTCCTTGATCAACTCACGGGTGCAAAATACTTCAATAAGATTGATTTGAAGACTGGCTACCACCAGGTCCCAATAGAACAAACATATGTATGGAAGATCGCCTTCAAGTCAAAAGAAGGTCTTTTTGAATGGTTGGTCATGCCCTTTGTTTTGAAAAATTCTCCATCAACTTTTATGAGGATGATGGATGATATCCTGCGGCCTTTCACCAGTACTTTTGTAGTGGTGTATCTGGATGGCATCCTCATCTACAACAAGACTTGGGAAAAACACTTGCAGCATATTCAAGAGGTTATGCACACCCCACGACAACACAAACTATATGCAAACTTGGAAAAATGCTCCTTCGGCATGGACAAGGTCAATTACTTAGGCTACATTATTTATCGGCATGGTGTGCATGTGGATCCAACCAAGATCTAGGTCATCTGTGACTGGCCAGCCCCAACCACACTCACTGAGCTTCATAGCTTCTTGAGCTTCGCCAATTTCTATCGTAGGTTCATGTTGGGATTCTCTCATATTGCATGGGCCCTCAACCAAGTAACCAGGGGTGGCGGTAAGGAAAAATTTGCGTGGGGCTTGTCCCAACAACAAGCCTTTGATGACTTGAAGAAACGTTTGTGCTCATCCCTAGTACTTTCATTACCGGACCTGCAACATCCCTTTGAGATCGAGACAGATGCTTCAAACTATGTTGTGGGCATCGTTCTCACTCAACACGACCACCCTGTGGCGTATCATAGTGAGACACTATCAGATGTTGTCCATAAGTACCCTACTTATGATAAAGAAATGTACTCCATTGTGCAAGCCTGCCGATGGTGGAGACATTACATTTTGGGGAAGGAGAAAGTCATCCACACTGATCACAAGCCACTACAATTCTTCCAGACCCAAGGTAAATTGCAGAATGGATGCCATCGGAAGTGGTCCACATACTTATAGCAATTTCGCCTCAACATCAAGTATAAAATAGGAAGTACCAACCGAGTTGTTGATTGCCTCAACCGACCTCTAGTCGCAACACTCACCACGATGCTAGACTCCTGTGGCCATGAGACCTCTAGATGGCCCCACCTCTATGAGACAAACCCTGACTTCTCCAACACCTACCAAATGTTGGGAGCAAACTCAATGGTTGATAATTTCCATCTTTTGGATGGGTTATTGTGTCGTCTGGGCCATCTTTGCGTTCCATCAAGCGAGCATGTGAAGCTGATTTGGGAAGCTCACTACAGTCGGGTGGCAGGACACTTTGGCGTCGAAAAGACAGTGGCAGTGCTGTAAAAAAATTTCTACTGGCCGAAACTTCGACAAGATGTCGACAAGTATATCAAGTCCTACATCGCATGCGCTATTGCCAAAATGAACACTAAGAAACAGGGCCTGTACACCCCTCTGCCTACTCCTGACAAGCCATGGGAATCCATCTCAATGGACTACATGTCAGGCCTCCCATCCATCAAGAGGGGCAATGACTATGTTTTTGTGGTTGTTGATCACTTTTCCAGGATAGTTATTCTAGCCGCCTGTAAGAAGAACATCACCGCAGAGGCCACTGCCAAGCTATTTTTTGAACGCATCTGGGTACACTTTGGGATCCCACAAACCATTGTCTCAGATCCGGGCAGTCAGTTTCTTAGCACATTCTAGTCACGCCTCTGGTCACTGTTGGATACCAAGCTCACCAAATCCATTTCCTTCCACCCCCAGACCAATGGCCAAATTGGGGTCGTCAATCAGATGATCGTACATATCCTGTGCATGTACAACTCCAAGAACCCCCGCACATGGGATGAGAGTCTTCCCTATGTCCAACATAGCTACAACTGAGCCCTGCATAACTCAACTAGCTACAACCCCTTTAAGGTGGGGTTGAGATTCCAACCATTGGGCTGCATGGATGTTGCACTACCCCTGGTGACCACCTCGGCCAACTCGTCCCCTGCTCCACCAGATGCTGACAAAGCCACCCGGTTCATTGAGCGGATCCAACACATCCACCAACAAATTCAAGATATTTTACAGAAGTCTAATGCCAAGTACAAGCAGCGCCATGATCAACATCGGGTGCCACATAAGTTTCAGGTGGGCGACAAAGTTTGGTTGAAATTGCAGAAAGAACGCCTTACAGAGCCCCATCAAAAGCATCGCCCACTTCGGTATGGGCCATACACCATCACCAAGGTTGTGGGTGACAATGCTTTTGTGCTCAACATTCCCCCTTTCCTTGACCTGCACCCAATCTTCAACATGGCTCTCCTTCGGCCATATTTCCCACCATTATTAGAGACCTCAGAGATAGCAAAGAAGTTGACACCAACAGAGCTCAAACCTGATTGCATGAAACATGCATCCAATGATCAAATTGTGGACACACAGATCAAGGGCACCCGACATCAAAGGATCCATCTTTATTGAGTTGTCAAAGTAGGGCAGCACCTGCACCAAGGCAAGTGGCTCACCCGGGGGAAAATTTAGCAGAAATTTCCTCATATGATGGAAAAAATCAACACAATGGAGACCATTGCTTCCTAAGGGGGGATGATTGATCGAGATGGATGTCGGTGGCCTCCCACCTATTCCAACTGGTTCATTTTGGCATTTTTTTTTTCCTAATTTTTGGGTCCCTCACTTGCGGGGTTGTTTGAGGCCCTAAAAAGCATTTTTAGGGCTCTCCATAGTTGGAAATCCCTTTGATAGATAACAACAAAATGTGTAGTCCTCGGATAGACCTTTCCAATGGGATATCGTGCGCCTAAAATGAAGATCGTATGCAAAAGTTACGATCCTGGGAAGTTGATGTACTAACTTACCCAAACGGGGCCCACATGACTTTTGGTGCTTCATCTCCTAGGGTTAGGTTTTTGGATGTCTAGGGTTTTTGACATTCCTTTTTATTGTAAAAAGGCCTTCAAAGCCTCATTGTAATCATCTTCTTGCGAATGAGCGCAACCGTCACATCTCTTCTCAGAGATAAGCCACCACCATTCCAACAAGCTTGTTTTTCGCTCCATTTTACAGTTTCAACTTATTTCCTTATTGAATAGAAAACCAATTTTACTGTATCTATGTTATTTTGTTTTAAGCATCTTTTAATAATCTGTATTCATTTCGTTCTGCTCATAAAATCTCGATCACCCTTGGTCTAAATATGGTTTTTGTGTTAAAATTAAAACTCTTTAACATTTTTTTTATGCACGTGCTAAGTTCAACAAGAGGATGAGCCATTAGGTTCTGTGGTTTTAGATTCTCTTTGAATCCATCACCTTGAAAGTCACCTTCTTAAAAGATAAACTTCCTTGGACAATAGAGTTTTGAGAAACATGGAAAAATATAAGAATTCAAGTAATTTTTAAATTAAGAAAAAAATGATGCAATGTTTAATAATTCTCAACCTACTAGCATCTTTTCTTATTATGACAACTCACTAATATGTACAAATTTGTATATGTGAATTGTGTCCATTCACAGTTAAACGTTGAGATATAGGTGTTATGTTTGCAACAACTTCATGCTTACTAGCGGTTGTACCATGGATTTGCTAGCTACATATCCTACACACTTGACTCGTTCAAATAGTTCTAACAATCAATAGTTGGGAGACCTCTCCATAGAGATAGTTGAGTTATTCATAAGCAGATAGAGAACATTTTCATAATTGATCCCCCTACCTCGACAGTAAAATGAAAAATTACATATAGTCACCCTTGTTGTTTTATAATTAGAAAAGCTTCTAGAGTCAAATCCATGAAACAATGAATGGGATTCAATCATACTTAAGCCTGAGTCAATGAATGTTGGACAAGGGTCATCCCCCAAGGATGGTGATGGTCCCCCCTAGTACACAAATGATTCCTTCTCTTGCACAACTTATGGTTAAGGATTGTGTTTCTTGCAATGCATGCTAGATCATTGGTTTCTCCATGTGGTTACATGCTTATGAATTTTAAACTTTATTTGAGTTAATGTATATGTAAGTGGTAATTTCAATATTTAGATAACATGTAATTTAGAGGGCATTTTCATTTTGATCTTGCTTGTTATGATTTCTTAAACAACCATATTTTGGATAATACGACTACAATGGGTATTTATTGTTTATATTATCAATGAGGGCAAGCACTTGATAAAAAATGGCATATAATCGTGGGAGTAATACAATGGTCAAATTGAGACTAGATTTCTGCAGCTTCCATTATTAATGATGAAGGAAAGGGTTGATGTTTGACCCACATTTGTAAATAGAAAATGTACTCTCTCTCTCTCTCTCTATTGATATTTATGGCCTACACAGTGAGCACCATGGGAACTTTTCATTCATATTTTGAGACAATGGCTTGGGGTTCTAGCTGTAGTGTAGTTTGGGGTTTTGGTGCTTGTGTCATAAGACATTTGTGAGGACAACACACTTTGTTGGAATGTGTAGAGGTATTATGGTAGACACACCACTTCCCTATATATTGTCCTTTGTTGTAATTTTGACAAGAAGGCTTGGCATATTAGGTTGTTATTGACCATGCCACTTGGGGTTGAGATGTTATTTCTAGGAGGTTTTCCTTGTTGAGAGTTTTTCCATGTTAAGATTGAAAACTTCTTGTAGGAGTTTGTTGTGTAAAAAAATTCTTCTACCTTTACTACAAAACAATGGGCATCAACTAGGTTATTAATGTCTAAGAATTCCAACTTTGTCTAAATGCAGGGGTGCAATTTGTCATGATACTTGGGAATCTTATGGCATCCATATTCTTTTAACTCAAGGCATGTTATTAGATTGTAATATTCAATGCAGTATTGGGCTAACTAATCTCAATGTTGGTGCACTTTCATTAGATATATTGATTGTCACAATATTTCAATGGGTAGAATTTATTGAGCATTACCCCGACAGACACTAGAAAAGTATGACACGTTCTCCCTCATCTTTACACTGTTGGTGATGTGATTTTGTAATATACCTAAAGTATATTACATTTATTAACATGTAGTATTAGTTATAGGTCAATTATTATGTAAGATAGACATTATAATGCAATAATGATAACTTATCACAATGATAAGTCTATGTAATAAATGATAAGTCTATGTAATTATGACAAGACACAACCTTTGACAAGGACATGACTTATCATTCCTACGTGTATTTATATGCACACCATTGTATCTCACATTATGTCATTGAATAATAAATATCAATTATTGTTTCCTCATGGAATATATGGATTCACCCCTTTTATTATGGATGCTAAGCTGAAATAACCAATAGGTTTGCTTCAAGTGGTATCAAAGTCGTCTTTCTGCTGGCATGTGGTCAACTATATATTTTTTAGTTGTTCCGTTGATTTGTGATAAGTTTATTTTGCCAATGGCATTTAAAAAATAAAAAATAAAAAATAAAAGGAAGAGGAAAAAGAGAAGTAGACGAAGAAGAAGAAAAGTTATGCAAAGAATTTCTAGGTTCGTGGCCAAACTCTTTAATATATATATAATTAATTTCACGTGCATTTTTTAAAAATACTTGGAAACCTTTATATATAATAATAATAATAATCTATTTTTAAGGTCACCACCAAGCCAGACACCAAATTGGTGTATGGAACCCCCTTGTTTGTGGGATAAGGGACCCCCTCCACGCAATGATTTGACTACTAAAGTCTACGGAGGTATACATACCCTACCCCCCTATGGTTTTGAACCTGTGACCTCCAAGGAGGAAACACATGTTCTTAAAGACCCTATATATATACACATGTTCACAGGTTCAAAACCAAAGGGGGGTAGGGTATGTATACCTCCGTAGAATTTAGAAGTCAAATCATTGCGTGGAGGGGTCCCTTGTCGCACAAACAAGAGGGTTTCATACACCAAAATCTGGCTTGGTAGTGACCTTAAAAATACATTATTATTATTATTATATATAAAGGTTTCCAAGTATTTTTAAAAAGTGCAAGTGAAATTATAAAGGAAAGTTTTCCAAGTGTTTCTAAATTACATGTGAAGAAATATAAACCTCTTACCTTAGAATTTTTACATGGAGGATTAAAAAAGAAAAAAGAAATATAAATCTTTCTTGTGAATACTCGAAAAGGACAAAAGGTAAAAAGTATAAAAATGAGTACATGAAAAGGTGAAAGGTAAAAGTATAAAAGTGAATAAAAGTGAAAAAGTATAAAAGTGAAGAGGAAAATGGAAAAAATATAAAAGTGAATACATGAAAAGGAAAGAGGTGAAAGTATAAAAGTGAATCAGTGAAAAGGAAAAAGATAAAACTATAAAAGTGTATAACATGAAAAGGAAAAAGGTAAAAGTATTAAGGTAAATATAGTGTGAAAGTATTTACATTCTTAAGATATATTCTTAAGAAGGTAAAATATTATTATCAAAAATATATTCCAAGACAAAAATGTCATTACATAAGTTTGACTCTGACGATGGTTGATAAGGCACGGGATTGATTAATTAAGTAGAAAATTATTTTGATTATTATAACATACTCTATGAGGAAGAGAAGATTAGAATTGTATCAATGCACTTGGATAAATTAGCCCATCCTCTTCCACTAATGTTGCTTTTAAAGTTCTTGGGTTATTTAAAAACTGGAGAGATATTTACCCGGACACTATTGAAAAAAGATTTTAGTCAGGTTACTCTTCTCAAATGATTATCCGACTAGGTGGTTCGAATGTGCATCACAACAAAATGGAGCACTGAGTGGTGCAGGCGGACTGATAAAACTCAGTTTAAACTCAATTTACAAATGGACTATTTGTTGCAGCCCAGGCACCAACACAAGGGCATAACTATTGGGTGCCTAGGAAACACTTCACTTGGCCTCCACACTAAACATAGAAAACCTCCACATGATCGGGGATTACAGAGTGATCATTGACTGGCTGAATAATCAAGGAAAACTACAAATCAACATACTCATGGCTTGGAAAGATAGAATCAGAATACTCAAGTGCCTTTTTAAGGATCTGTCATTCTCACATTCCTCTCGAGAATACAACATGGAAGCAAATCTTCTTTCAAAGTCAGCATTACTTAAACAAGCATGAGTGATCTATTACAACCATTGGTTGGATGGTCATGAGGGACCTATGCTTGCTATTATTCTAGGATTAGAAGCACATTTTGTCTGCAAATTTCTGCATATTCTCAATCTTTTCTCTAATTATGTGCAATCCCACATATCGTCTATTTACTGCATTTTGTACTTATCAATTCTCAGGTCATCTTAGAATTTTGATCTCTCGTCAACAAAATTTGGCTTATGCTGCCCAATTGCTTGGCGAAAGATTTGACTGGTCTGCGATATTCCTTCGTCGATGTACTGGTTGTGAGAACACATTATATTTCTCAAATATAATAGAGGATTTTTTTCATTTGGAATTTTTTTTTAGCACGTGATTGGTTTTTATGATGGAACTACAAATCTCAGGGGCTAGTTAGAGATTGGGACGCATTAAAAAAATAAAATTTAAACGTTTCCCAGATATAGATAATATACAAAATACTACAATCCAAGGGGACAAGGGATCACAACAACAAGGTTATGATAATTTAGAATGGGAAATTAGAGATTTGAACAAAAACTTTATCAACAAAGACAAATAAATTGTGCACACTCGAAGGGAATTGGAGAAGCAAGATACATAAATTTGCAAACTTCAACAATAGATAAAAGACCCGCAACAACAAAATAATAATATAAAAAGCACTCACAAAAGAGATGTTGAAAATATCATAAAAAAACTATCATCCAAAGATGATGAAATTTCTTGTTTTAGAAATCATAATAAAACTATACTAATAGAAACAAAGAAGTTAAAGAAAGAGAGGAGGGGACAACAAATACTGATGCAATCAACATGGAAAAAAACAATGTTGTTATCAATGAAGTTGTATCAGTGGAAGAGCCTCCAAAAGTTGAAACCAAAGATAAAGTGATTTCAATAGAAGAGATTGAAACTAAAAATCAAATCGCTAATGAAGTCTCATCAGTGGAAGAGTTTCTAAAAGTTGAGTTCAAGAAACAATTCAGTGATAAAGCAACATCCACAGATTTAGTGAAGGTTGACATACCATTGATCACCACTAATGAAGTCATAGGTTAGTCAAAGGATGTTGTCACACCAATAAATACAAAAACATTAGATATCAACATGACGACTCAAGTAAATCACGACAATATTAAACCAAAGATAAAGAAGGATAAACTTACCAAGCATCCAAAGATCTATGTGCCTTGAAGTCAACAATAAAGAAGATTATATCCATAATCTTATCATTGAAGAGTTCTAGAAAGAATCCACCTCGGATGGATTAACTCTTTTTCTATGCGTCAATATTGTTCAAGACTTTGAACATCATATCGCCTCATGTCCTCAACTTTATCTAATTGATGGCAACTACAAAATATTGTTATTCTATCAAAATAGTTTATCATTCCCCATGTTTTGAGGATAAAATATTTTTAAGAGGTAAAAACTTGTAATATACCCAAAGTATATTACATTTATTATAATGTAATATTAGTTATAGGTCAATTGTTATGTAATATAGGAATTATAATGTAATAATGATAAGTCACAACAATGATAAGTCTATGTAATAAATGATAAGTCATGACAATGGCAAGTCTATGTAATTATGACAAGACATGAACTTTGTCAAGGACATGACTTATCATCACTACATGTATTTATATGCATGCCATTGTATCTCATATCATGTCAATGGATAATAAATATTAACTATTGATTCCTTGTGGAATATATGGATTCATCCCTATCATTATGGATGCTAAGGTGAAGTAACGAGTAGGTTTGCTTCAGATTTCCACTAGTTGAGTATAAATGGTGCAAGTTTGAAATCTACAAGGATATATTGTCTTCATCTCTAAAATTATTAATTGCAAAATATGTTTCCAACTATTGGAGCCAATCTTTTAACCATGATAACACTAGTATGGTTCAACCACAATGAGAGGGAAGAGTATTTAACATACATTTGAAAAAAAGAATCATGTTTTGGGGTCCATATGTTTTTATAAAGTTGATCACTTTTTCATAACAATATATGGTAATCTCAAGCTAGACAAAGGCCACCAAAGAGAACAATGATGAGCATTAACTAATTTTGTTAATCGGAGCATTTCTCTTAGATTTACAAACACAAGTAATATATTTAAAAACTCCTTGCACTAGGAAACATCATACTTTCAAAATTCAATCCACACTGCCACCCGCTCACTTCTCAATCAAGCCTATATCTAATCAAAAGTTTATGCTAAAAAATTAATGTCTTTCGACAGTTTATACTTATGGTCCCTTCTTTAATTTGTTTGCATCCAACACAGAATTATCATAAACTCAGATCTATTAAGCACTGAGAGTGATAAACAAAATCTAATAGTAAATTTTATATGCTTAAAACATAATAGTTAAGATGAGTTTTCGCTAGTTTATTTTACATTGCGTCTTTTTTTAGTCTTTTTATTATCGTGGTCCTTTTTTTTACTTTTACATTACATATGTCCCTTTTATTTCATTTTAGTTTATTAGCATTATATTGTTTTACACATCTCATCCATATCCATATCCATATCCAATAGTACAATGTGCTTTACTTTGAAATCAAAATATATACCGATATAAATATTATTAATTTTATTTTATTATTAGTAATATTTTATTTTATTTTCATCTATTTATATCACATTACTATTACTTTACATTATATATCTCATCCATATTACACCTCTCATTTATATTGAATTGTGAAATATGCTTAACAACGTTTAAATATTATAATTAAATTATTATTAAAAAAAAACTCTTTTTAAAACATATTTAAACATCTCCCACATAAACTAACAAATATTTTTTTTTATGTAGTTAAAAGAATAATGTCTAATACTTTCATCTGAGTACTACTTTAAGGAACCATCAATTACAACATTATCATCGTACATTCATATAGAGAATTTTAACACACTTTCAATCTAATAAATTGTCATTTTGTTGGCGTTCATAACATAAGTTCCATTACTATATGGATTGATGCAATGATAACAAAAGAAATTGAAAAAAGGAGTTTTATAATTTTTTTATTCAAACAATCATAAAAATAAATCTAAAATCATTGCTTCCAAATTTATAGTTACAACCCCTACCGTATTTCATGTTAATCCACGATATTACACTTTGGCTTCATGCATTTCCCCACCCGTTCATGTTGACATGGCTTCATGCATTTCCCCACCTCGTTGATGTTATCACGTGGTTCAACCACTTTTCGTTAGTTCAAGTATCGTGTTCATGATAATGCTCCCTCACTTCCTCGACAATTAGAGACATGATAATTCTATTTCATGAAGTGACACTAGACACGGTTACATGAATGGCACATCACCTTGCAAAACAAATTAGTTAGCGATAAAGTAGGTAGGCCCTTAATACTCTAGTGAGTACAAGAAACTCCATGGTTGAACTCTTTTGTAATCAAAATTGACGAAGCCTAATGGGTCCTTGAGAATAAAATTGCCATGCGCACATGTGAGCTTGTATTATGACATTGCCATCATGAGTAAAGGGTAATGATATTTTTCTTTCAAAAGAAAAAGAAAAAGTTCCATAGGTTGGTGTGATAGTGTGCATAATGCACATTGTCTACCTCGACATCCACTTTTGTTAGTAAAAAACTTTGACTACAGAGGTATAGTTTCATTTTCGTCAAGGTTCACCCTACATAGTTTACATATGTAATAAAAGGATGGCATTGAGTTTGAACCTTGGGTTAAATTTGACAAAAAAAAACCTTTTAAAGCCTAACACCTAAACTAGAGGAAATATGTGTCATGTATTATTGTTTTTTGAGACAGATTTCAAGAAGCATCGTCCAAAAAAAATGATAATAATCATCAACGTTTTTCAAAGAACATAACCACATGATGAAAGGAACTAGTTGAAAGAGTACTAATATGTGGAAACTTATAATTGGAGGAAACCTAAAATACATGGTGAATGATAAAACACGATAGCTTAATGAACTAATAAAAAAGAATGAGAAAATAAGAGTAAAGGGGAATTATGGGAGAAATCATCAAGAATTTAGAAACATGTAATCTCTAGATGTTGAAGATTTAATACACAAAATGTCCTTTGCAAACAAACAAAATATACTTGTGGGTGAGGGTGACTAGGGTGTTTGGAGGGAAATGGCACGATGGGGCCTTAGGGAAGATGTGCAAGTGTGGCTCAATTTAGTGTATAGAGTGGTATGGGTGGGGAGTGTAGATGTCATCGGGGTAGTTGTTATGTAGGTCATTGGAGGAGCGAACATTTAAGGTTGACCTCAATAATTGGGGATGGGGAAGGGATTCTATCATCGTTAGACGGTGGTGGGGCGATGTATTGAAATAGAGCAGTAGCAAAAGGGGCTAGAGGTGTGCATCTAGAGTTGTGTTCTTTAGGTAATACATGGGGAATATGGGGTGGTCAATTCTATAAGGTTTGTCAAGTGTGCAAGAGTGTGGCAAACAAATGGGGACATGGGTAGAGTGAATACCTAAACTTGGAGAAATTGGTGGTGGTGGTGGTGATGGGACCATCCATAGTAGTGACATGAGGAGAATAGAGCCTATGAGGAGGTGGATCCGAGTGTGTTAGTAGAATGTTGTGTGGCATGTCACTCACATGGTGTAGGCATGCCAAACTTATAGAGTTCTTTGTCTTCTTTTGCTTCTTTCTAGGCTCTTGCAAATAACACCTCTCAAGCTTGCTATATCGAGGATGACTCAATAATGGTTGTTATGCATTTCCATGGAAGGAGTTGGAGATATTGACATGCTTAAATACCTAAGCAAGAATGATGGTTTGTGTATGGGTGGAACACACCTTTCAAAATTTTGATTGATGGGCATCCTTTTGGTCCACATTGATGTCCCTTGGACACTACTTTACACCCATCTTCATTCTTTAATGGAGCACATTATTAACATTCATAACTTAAATATTCTAATAATAGTTGATAATCCTCAAGGAAGTTTAACTGGTAAGATGAGTTTGTATCCTCATCTAGATGCCCATGTACAACATATTGATGTGTTGTATCATGACGGACTTTCGGCACTATCAAATACTTTTACAACTTCATGAATGGATCGAGGGAACTAATAACCATCTTTATTTTATTTTTCCATGAGAAAACAATTGTAATTTCATTGAATGAGGAATATAATTTTGTTTTTTATTCAATGAAATTACTAAAAAAAATACAAAAAAATAAAACAAATTACTAAAATTGTTTTTTTTTTATTAAATGAGGAAAATTAATAATAAAAAAAACAAATTCTTTCATTTTCTTCACTATTTTAAAACAACAAATAACACAACTTAGCTAGCAATAACAAACAAACTTAATTTGGACAATGACGATATGTCTAGAAAAAATATTAAAGTCACATGGAAAGACAATTAAAATACTCAAGTACCATTGATTTGAGTGTCCTTAGATGTTTTAAGCAGTGAGAGCTTTATAAGTACTTTTTTAAATCTTTCTTGTTATTTAATAAGTATGTGATTAAGATGGATTTATGATAGTTATTAAAATATAATGTAATGGAGATGAAGGTAATAACACAATAATTGCAATCCAATAATTATGATTTAATATAATTAAAATAATTTATTATATTAAATAAGTAATAATAATAATTAGATCCGTTCATAATAACATGATCAATCTTTGAAGCCATTTTTGATATATAGACATAAATTGTTTTGTTTCAGTAAGTTCCAATCAACAAACCACCGGCCTAGAGTAAATCACACAACGGATTTGACTCAAAAATGTTTGTAGATAATAGGCGAGGTTTCAAATCATTGGCTTTAATACCATGTTGGGGAATAGGGTGGAACCTATTACAAAACAGATGGATAATTTTGCAAATAATCAAAGAGGGAATAAAATTTTGAAGATAGAGGTGGTGTCTAAAGACACCGTTACAACACTTAAGCAAAGCACACTATGATGAGAACATCACAATGCATATTGGACCTTGATATCTCCATATGACATCACTTTGATTGCTTAATGATAATGACCCATGAGGTATGCTATTTATAGTCTCAATATCTAACGAAATCCTTGTAATCAGGAAGATCTTGTCCACATATAAATGTCGATTGTTAGAGTCGACTTCGTCAAATTTGCGTTATCTAGTTAGCTCAACAAGGATGCTTGACCTGGCCGTACATGTGTCCAAATCGTAGTCGATTGTTGGGCTGGTCGATCCACCGCCCGACTATCTTCGACTATTGGTCGACTATTTGACCGCTAGGCATGTTGACTACTTGACCAACTAATGTAGAGTTTTGGTCAATCACTCGACTGACTGTTTCTATATGTAGGTCAACTGCATGTCCAACTAAATCTAGGAAAAGTGTCATGAACCATCAATGCTTGATGTTCCAACATCCCATTACTACAACATCCATGATTGGCATCTGGTGAGCAAGTATCAACCCTTCTACCAATGCTTCATACTACGCTTCATTATTTGTACATTCAAATTGTAATCTAAATGCACGAGGATACAATCCTCCTTCAGGGATTTTAAACACCACACCTACTTCGACTCCATATTTAGAGGAGGCACCATCAAATAACATTTTCCAAAATCCTTTGAACGGAGAACTACCATTCCTTTTAACCTCTATGTCTTCTTCACTCAAATTGGCATAATTTTCAAGACCATAATCAATGCAATTTTCCATTGCCTCAATTTCCTTTTATTTCAAAGAAACATGACTCCTTTTCCCTCAGAGAACTTTGGTGAGACCTCTTTCTTTGTTTGGGAGAAACATGCAACTTCCATCATTCATTATATAACCTCCCAAGGGAAAACACCATCCTCTTCCAAGAACAACACCATAAGTTGTTAGTAGATCAACCATTATTATGGTTTGTCTAGTGAAGATTCGAACACCTTCCTTTTTTAGTTCAATGTCCTTTGCAAGAGCTATGGCTATATTATGAATGCCCAAAAGCTGAAATTCTTTCCTGCCACATTAGAGAATGCATCACTCTGTTGGTTAATGGGACTTGGTGGGAAAAGAATTTGCACTTGCGATGAGATGAAGCAACCTTCCTAAAGAAATATCAATACTATTACAAGGAAATATACCTTCGTGAACAAATATTTGAGAAAGAGAACGAGAGTTTGCAAGACTATGTGGAAAGGTTCTAATATAATTTGCAAAGGTCCAAACAAAACAAATTAGACAAAGACACTTTGCAAACTATCTTGATCAAAGGTATACGATATGAATGTCTTGACCTCTTGAATCTAATAGGAGGAGGAGACATTTCCCAAGTGGGTTATGATTATATCTATGAGTTATGTAAAATATACTAATGTGGAAATTTAAAGCTATCAAGTCATCTAGAGAAGGAGTTACTCATGCCGAAATAAGTGATTTAATGGAAATTTTTTAAACTAGTATTCTTAGTTCTTTAAGCTCACAATTTGACACAAATTAGGTTAAGAATAAATATGAAGAAGGCTTTGTTTTATGGAAACACCTTTTTAGGGTTTTATTCCTGAATGGTTAATGACGTGACTATGGGAATAATCACCATGAGACCTTATTTTAGACCAACTCCTAAATACCTCTCAACTATTTAAATGAGAGGGATAACACTTTTAGGGGGTTGGTTTTGTGTGTGAAAGGGATCACTTGTGATAGATCATTGATAATTGTGCTTCTGGAGTTTTATCTTGGGATTAGTGACCCTTAGGAAACCCTATTTGAGAGAGAGTAGGACTTTCCATATCTCTTGGTGGGTAAATGGGACTTGGATACACCAAACCCTATAGGAGGTGTACATTCTATACCTAGATGAGTGGGGACATTACAAG
>SNQJ01S0203231.1:16696-32354 GCA_010110895.2 Picea sitchensis
TTAGAAGAAGGACCATCAGTCTCTCTATAGATGTTAGGATTGGTCCTTCTAGTAGCCATAGCCATATTTTTACTTTCAACATTTCTTGCCACCCTAAATGCATTCTCCAATGATTTGGGTTCCCAAAGGCGAACCTCATGTTGCATGTTATCTCTTAAAGTTCCTATGAATACATCAATCAAGTGCTCATCTAGAATATCCGTTACCTTTATATTCAATCTTTGGAAGTTCTCAATGTTCTCTATAACTAAACCCTTTTTCTTGAGATTTATCAATTGGCTAAAGAAGGTATTGTTCCTTGTATCCTTATAGTGTGATATCATTTCTTCTATGAAAATTATCCAAGTGATGAGTGATTTACGAGAACAAAGCCATCTATACCATACCAATTGATTGGGTTCTAAATATAAAGAAGCAATTCGTACCTTTTGTGTATGTGGAATATTATGTAGATCAAAGAATTGCTCCATCTGAAGTATCCATGTGATAGGGTCCTTGCCATCAAACTTCCGCATATCGATCTTAGGAACGTGGTTGGTCTTCAACCCAAAGTTAGAGTTTCTCCCTTCTTGATTCACCTTCCTTGTGTCCTCATCATGAATTTCATGGGATACATTTTCACTTTCAAGTGTCCTCTCTATTACAAATTTTTTCAATCCTTCCATGATCTCCTCTTTTAAACCATCCATCTTAGTATTTATTGACTCCAACTTAGCTTCCATCTCTTGTAGTTCATCTTTTCTTATTGTCTTGTTTTTTATATCATTTATGTCCCTACGCATTTATTCACCTTCATCAAGAGTCCAATTGGGATTTTCTGGAGGCTTATTTGGTGTAGAAGTTCCCTTTTTGGGTGGCATGTTGGCCAAGTATCACTTTTGAATCTTGATTTTGTGGTGGTTCTGCTAGACAATCTTTCTTTTGTTGTATCTCCAAAGTTTTGACCCTTCTGGGTATGAAACTTTATTTTTTGTAGTTCTCTAATACTTCTTCTCTACAATGCCACAGATCTTATCAAAATTGGATGTTCCAAGTGGAATTTACGGTAACTTCCCCACAACTTGCTGATTTTTGGCCTTTCCTGGAGATCTCACTTGTATAGCGTGCCCTGCACAAAATAAATGATATAAAATTCTTAAACAACATACCAGAAATACTACAGACTATCCACTATCCAATGAAACCAGTCTCACACAATTTGGATACTCTAGGAAGAAGTTGTGATTGTTTTACCTGGAACACCTTCTTGAGACTAGTCAATAGGACTAGTCAGATACCCTATCTTCCACAAGGTGTATCTACCAATTTAAGATGACCCAAAAGATGAAATGTTTATCATATATACCTTACTAATTTATGTGAATATCCTCTGGAGTTGAGGTTCTAAAATGTTACAGAAAATTTTTTATAGCGAAAATTCCGCAATGACTCAGCTCAGGATGATTCCAGAACCCTATCTTACACAGGCTGTATCTCCGAAATTATAAAGCCTCGGGAGATGAAATTTTAACCCAAAGTACCTTGATCCATCTACTAACTATCCTCCAAGTCGTTCCTTCTGAAACATTGTATAAAAATAGTTATAGTGAAAATTCCAACGTGTCTCAGATGTAGCAGCGAAACCCCAAGACCTTGAGCTCTGATACCATATGTTAAGAACCAAATATCAATATAGCATAGAAAAACCTTAGAATAAGTACTCAATGCCTTGAAAAAGAGAGAAACTCATATAATAAGCCTCTTCAAGGGGAAAACCTCCTTATGCCCACATAAATGTACAATTACAAGATGATTCAAAATGAAAATGTCTCCTTGGTATATATAGGAGACTAAGAGGTATAATTACAACTAATGGACTAAAGCCGAGATAAATAAAATAACATTACTAATATAATATGCCCTAATTAAGGGGTAATGAGCCACTATTTAGGGCTTAACAGTGAAAGGTACATTTCACAAACCTTCTGGTTGGAGGTTATTCACACAGCTGTTCATATTCTAAACAAAGAGCATATAAGGCCAAACAATGATAAAAATCCATATAAGTTGTGGTTTGGTCGACCTGCATCAATCAAGAACTTCAAAGTATTTGGAAGTAAATGATACATCAAAAATAATATTGATCATCTAGAAAAAATTGATGGTGGAGTTGATGAAGGTATATTCTTAGGATATGCAACAAACAGTAAAGGGTACAGATGCTTTAACAAAATAATGCATAAATTAGTAGACTGTATTGATGTTCGAATTGATGAAGAAGCTCCTGTAAAAGATCAACAGAAAATAAGCACCAAGTCAGATGAATAAGATGATGAGGATAATGCAAATGAAGAACAACAAATCTCAGAGTCACAAGAATATGATGAATCAAGTGGAGAAGAGACACCCAAACAATAAGAGTCAAGACAACAATTAACATCAAATCCCTCCTCCAGAATTACTCAAAAGAATCATCTTCCAAGTCATATAATTGGTGGGAAAGACAAAGGTGCAAAAAACAGGAGAAGGATAATCAAAGCCATCGAGCAATCACATATAGCCTTCTTATCCATGGTGGAACCCAAGAACTTTAATGAATCCAGTAAGGATGTAAATTGGTTAAAATCAATGAATGAGGAACTGGATCAAATTTAAAAGAATGATAATTGGGAACTTGTTCCTAGGCCAGCAAATAAAAAAGTAATAGGATCCAAATGGGTCTACAAAAATAAGATGATTGAGCAAGGAAATATTGTAAGAAATAAGGCTAGATGGTCTGCAAAGGGTATGCTCAAATAGAAGGACTAGATTTTGATGAAACATTTGCGCCTGTAGCAAGGTTAGAATCTATTAGAATGTTTCTTTCCTATGCTTGTCATAAAAGGTTTAAAGTCTTCCAAATGGATGTCAAGTCAACTTTTCTAAATGGATATCTAATAGAAGAAGTCTATATGGAACATCCAGAGGGTTTCCAATTGTCAGATAATACTGACCTTGTCTGCAAGATGAAGAAAGCCTTATATGGGTTGAAGCAATCTCCTCGTGCCTGGTATTACAGATTGGATAAGTATCTTCAAGACAAAGGGTTCAAGAGAGGAACGGTTGACTGCAATCTATATATGAAAACAGAGGATAATGATTTTCTCATTGTGTTGGTCTATGTAGATGACATCATCTTCAAAAGTAATAATACTTCATTGGTACAATGGTTTGCTTCTGCCATGCAGTTTGAATTTGAAATGTCTATGATAGGGGAACTGACATTTTTTCTTAGTCTGCAAATTACTGAGAGGTCTGAAGGAATATTTCTTTCTCAGGATAAATATCTAAGAGAAATGTTGAAAAGGTTTCAAATGGAAGATTCTACACCTATGCGCACACCTATGGTCACTAGATGCAATTTAAGAAA
Organism: Picea sitchensis; assembly: GCA_010110895.2. Taxonomy (NCBI): domain Eukaryota; kingdom Viridiplantae; phylum Streptophyta; class Pinopsida; order Pinales; family Pinaceae; genus Picea; species Picea sitchensis. The sequence continues at coordinate 20,085 of SNQJ01S0203231.1, forward strand.
GGATGATGACTCACCTGATGTTGATCCGATTTCATACATTTCCATGATAGGCAGCCTGTTGTACATCACAACATCTTGTCCAGACATAATGCATGTTGTTGGAATGGTAGGAAGGTATCAGTCTGCACCTAAACAAAGTCATTTTCTAGTTGTCAAAATAATATTCAGATACTTGAAAGGAACAATGAACTATGGCCTATGGTATCCTAAGAATCAGAATTTTCAATTATCAGTCTATTCAAATGTTGGTTGGGATAACTGCATGGATGAAAGGAAAATCACGAGTGAAGATTCATTCTTCTTAGGAGATTCTCTTATAACATGGTAGAGCAAGAAGCAAGGTTCCATTTCCTTATCAACTACAGAAGATGAATACATTGCAACTACCACTTATTGTACTCAAGTATTATGGATGATTCAGACACTTGCAAACTTGGAGGTCAAATATACTACACCGATTCCAATTCATTGTGATAATACTAGTGCAATTAGTGTGTCAAAGAATCATGTATTTCAATCCAAGACCAAGCATATACCCATCAAGTATCACTTCTTGAGGGAACAAGTATCCAACACTATTTTTTATTTTCATTATATTCCATCCAAAGATTAGATTGTTGATATCTTCACTAATTGCTTCCAAAAGTCCAGTTTGAGAATCTACTCCAGAAGTTGGGCTTGACCCTGTTATCAAGTTAAAATAGTCTATTTGATCAGGGGGAGAGTGCCCATAGTATATCTAATCAGGGGGAGAGTGCTTCAGGGGGAGAAAAAGGTCACTCTCAGTTCGTTTTGACATTGATGTCAAAGGGGAAGAAAAAGGTGTGGTCTGCAACAGTTGGAGGTCGTGGTCTGCTGCAGTTGGAGGTCTAAGAAGAATAGTGCATCCTTTTAGGGTTTCCATCAATGAAAAAGGGGGAGATTGTTGGCATGTTGGAATTTTGTCTTGTCATTTATGGAAAGAACAACGTCGACGATGGCATATTGGTAGCAATGATGGAAAACATGAAAGAAACAATGATAGCATCAGGAATTGTTATCTACAATATCAAGAGGAATAACACAGAGTTGCACGCAGAGTGAAAGTGTGCGCCATGGCTGCGGTTAACTTCATTGCCAAAGATTAGGAGAGATAACATTTTTAGAAATGAATATGAGACCCAAATTCGTCAGGAATCACAGAAGGATCAAAGATCAAGGCCTTTAACAATTAGAAATTATTCCAAGTCAGGAGGAAGCATAAGCTCAAGAGGAGGAGAGACAATGGTCATTGGATATAACAATGTGAAGAATCTCGACCATTAGATCAGAGTCCAAATAGGAGGAATGAGTGCGCAGGAGAGGAATATATCCCATCCATTGGATCTAAACGCGAAGGACCAGTAACCGTTAGAACCAATCGATTTGCAAGGAGGATAAGCTCAGGATAAAATATCTGAGAGATGACATTGAGAAATGTGAATTCGCGATTTGATCTGGACCATTGGATTGTGGAGGGTCGTGGATCGTCAATCTGACACAAGTGCAAGTTTGGGAATTAGAAGAAGGGAGGTGAGCCAAATTTCGACATTGCGAAGTGTGTAGTCGCAAAACGTGAAGAGGAGATCTCAACTGTTGGATCAAAGAGAGGTATGGACCATTGATTTGGCTAACCTCTGAAATCGTGAAACGTAAAGTCCCGATGAGCTCTGGGTTGTTGGACCATTGAGGGTCATGAACCGTTGATTTGGTATGGCGAAGTTTGGAGTTCGAGAGCTTGAACTTTGAAGAATGGAGAAGAGCTAACTCATGATATCGCGAAACATGAAGTCGCGAAGCGCCTTTCTGATTGGTGGGTGGTCACAACCAGAGGTCATGTCAGTGGATAATAAGGGAAGAAGCTGGAGTTGCTAGGCTCCACTTCGAATTTCGTGAGTTGTGAGAATGGCAGCAACTCACAACTAAATATTCGATGTGTGAAGTCGTGAAGCACCCTTTTTCTTGGCCCCTGGTCATAGCCAAGGTCACATCAACCTAAAATAAGCGAAGGAGTTAGCGTTTCTAAGCTCCACTTCAAAGATCAGGAATTGGGAGAATCGAGGAAACTCACATCAAAAGATCGCGAAATGCGAATTTGCGTAGCACCTTTTTAGTTAGCATGTGGTCACAGTCTGTGGACATCTGAAGAGGAACTTGCACCCGGTGCTAGTTCGCGCAGGTGAAATTCACAAGGAGCTTCTTCGAGAAGACCTCTTGTAACTGTCAGAAGCTCAAGTGTAACAGAGAAGATAAAGGGTCGCACTTCCAGAGAAGCCAAATGATCTTAGGATAATGCCAATGATGACTAAAAGTGTCGAAGACAACTGCCAGAGAGGACAAAGATTTGCGTGCATGATCTGGCAGAGGACTTGGCATGATAAATATACGTTGAACAGAGAAGAGAGGGTGGTCTTCAATTTTTATTCATGTGATTAGAATAGCATGTTGAGGTGCGCATGTAGAGAGAGAGCATAATAATAGAAAGTGCAAGATGATGCGAGCAGGAATACATTGATGCAAGCAGAGAAGAGTGGTAGAGAAGAATAGTGATGAGACTGGTAAGCCATTGCCAAATACTGTATCACTGTAATAAATTTTTGTAACAAATTTTTATATCTCAGTGTGGTAGGGAGGTGCTAGGGAGGATTGTTGTCCTCGAAGTTTCAAGTGGGTTCTTGAACACAGGGAGTTTTAGCTTCCATATGGTTGCATCCAGGAAAACCAGGTTCGTAGGCTGGTGCAAGGGAGAACCATTTTTCTCTGTTATACAAGTTGGTGCCTATGTGTCTGGAAGTTGGTGCTTCCATCCAGTTGGTGCTGGACACTCAGGGAGTTGGTGCTTCCTTCTAGTGGGTGCTAGAGAAACCAGAGAGTTGGTGCTCTCAGCAAGTTGTAGCTTTCTATCTGAGGTTGTAGCCTCATATTTGAGTTGGTTCTCAAACACTGTGATGTACATGAAAGTTGGAGCTTGATTGACATCCTAAGAAGAAGAGGTTTTCTCCCTTTATGAGTTTCCTCATGAAAATTAGTCACTCTGTGTATTCTGTGTGATTGATCAAATATTGTATATCTATTCATGTTAAGTTATCAACAACACATTAAATAATAATCTAGGAATATTCATGAAAAAAACAGGAAAAGTTTCAAGATTATATATATAACTGATTCACTCCCCCCCCTCTTAGTTATTTTTCCAACACTTTTTGTAATGTATAAATAAGTAGCTAGGCGATGTAAGTAAGGGGGAGGTCATTCGCTTAGTGCATGACTAGAGTATGTTAAGACTTCAAAATCTAAGTGCAAGTGATTGTAAGAGGATTTGTGCACAAACTGTGTAAGGATTTGTGCCCTAATCTAACTCATAAGGAGGATCTGGCGAGGTGTGCACAGATATCCTGTCCTTTGCGGAGTTGGCTCTGTGGTTTGGTGCACAGGAGAAGAGTAATGTAAGAGGCTTGAAGACTAATAAATAAGAATAAGAAGTCAATGGACGTAGCCCCACACTGGGGTGAACCACGTATATCATGTGTTGATGTGCTTTGTGTAATGTTGTTCATATTATTTATGTATTTATCTGCTTAGTGCACTGATATTGATGTACGATAGATAGATCTATGAATTGTTATTGCTTTATGAATGATGAATGTTAGATTTGAGCTTATGCTATGTGCTAAGAGGTTTTAAGGGTTAGATATTGATTGTTACTGTGCTAATCTATAATAAGGGTTAATCTGCTATGTGAATAAGAATCATAACCTAATGCATATTGTTGTGTGAGTGCTCTGTTAAGTGTTGTAATCACAGATTTGTGTTCCATCTAGGTTGTAGATACTTGAGTCCTAGAACCCCGATGCCTCTACCTCGGGTGAGACCTCATCTGCTTCACAGGTGTTGCCGAAAGGGATGGTAGTTAGGGTTTTGTTGTTGCATTGTTGAAGTGTTGAACCCTGGGTCTGCCCCTATGCCAACAATTGGTTCCGTTGCTGGGACCTGAAACTGTGATTGTTGGGAACTGAAGAAAAGAGAAAGGTTTCTGCATAGATCTGTTACTATAGTGCACAGTATTCTACTTGACTTGCGAAGCTCTTTGATAAGAAAGGAACCAGATCTGAAGAAAAGAGGTAAGATCTTAAAGCTTTGTGCTCAGATAAAGGTAAGATAAGTGGAAATTTTTTCTTCGAAAGTATGAATCTAGGTATGTTCGATAGATTTTGTTCTAGTCTGAAAACTAGGGCACAGTTAGAAGAAAGAGTTGATATGAATAAATTTGGTAGAGATAGTAAAAGATATGTTATTCCTATGCATAGAAAGAATTTTTGGACTAATAAGTGGATGCACGAACCTAGAAAGAATTTTTGCAGATTGCAGGTCCATCACTGTGATCCCAGTGCACAGTATAGGAAAGGTTGTAACTCATTTAAAAGAAAGAGAGGATTGAAACTATGTTATAACTACATAATACCAAGACATCTTGCTAAGGAATGCGCTGGTATGAATCCTATTTGTCTTTATTGTAAATATATTGGTCACAAAGTTGAGGATTTCCCTAGAATGATTTCCAAAGTTGAAAACATGAACATGAGACAAGAAAACTATGAAGAGGTCAAAGGACTAAAGATATGTTAGAAAACTAGAAGGAATCAAAGACTATGTTATTATAGCTTAAAGAAACACTAAATGATCATAGAGACATCAGTTTACCAGAGATCTTAAAAGAGAAGTAGTGCATAGAAACAAGAATAGGAGACTTCGACATAGACTGTGTCCTGGATGAAGAAACACATGTAAATATTATACCAGAAAGCACTTGGGAACTTTTGGGAAAGCCTGTTATGGTTCCTTCATTGGGTAGGATGGGATTGTTTAAAGGAAAGATGGTAACCCTATGTGGATGAGTTACTAATCTACCTATGATTGCCCATGGAACATCGACCGAAGAAGAATTTGAAGTCATTAAGTTTGTTTATAACAACACTCCTTTTTCACTTTTGTTGGGAAAGACCTGGATTGAGAAATATTAGATCCGAAGGAAAGAAGAGGAAGAAGCCACAGAATAGAAAAATAAAGAATTAAGGGACTTCATGGCTAGGAAAATAGCATGACTAATATAAGAACAAGAGAATAAGTCGAAGAAACAGAGGACCAAAGAATTAGTTGTTGAAGTTGAAAGAAAAAAAGAAGGCTTAAAGAACCTGTCCATGTAGGAAAGAAGTGTATCCACCTCGAAACTAGTAAGAGAAGAGGTATTACACTTGAACCCTTTGAAAGACCCTCAGCAGTGCGAATTTACTACGGTAAGAGAAGATAATAATAAAAACGGAAAGAGGAACCTAGAGACTCATATCACAAGAAAGAAGGAAAGAAAGCTCAGTAAGAAGAAAGAAAAGTTAGGAAAACAACAGGAAGTCCTAGAGAAGACTTTGCAGAAGCCAGGATTGCAGAACTTGAACCTCTCACTGGAATAGCAGAATCGCGCAAAGTGGAACTTCACCACGACGAAGCTATATGACCGTTGGAGGCATCCGAACCATTAGAATGACACTCTAGAATGGATAGCAACATGGTTATTTCTGGAAATATCGCCATTGAACCATTGAGACCGTGCCATAATGGATGAATTCACCTTGATTGACACATTCATACCCGTTGAAGAATTCGTTTCGACGTCACCTATTTAATCCATCGGATGTTGCGCCAAGACCACTTTTTGCAAACTGAGATATTCGAGTGAATAGAGAATTGATCGCATACCATGCTGTGGTATCTAAGACCTTGTCATCCGTTTGATTACCTTGTCTTTCTAATCACCTACCCGATTTATTTTATTACAAGTGTGAATGTTGGGAGAGCATAGCGCACTAGAGAAATCTATGGAAGAGATTTTGATAGACCTTATGGTTGAGAAAGTCATGTCTGTAGGAATGCAGGCATCCTCGACTAGTGGATTGCAAGCATCCCCTTCGATTTCATGGCAGTCTAGCTGAATCGTGACTAAGAAAAGAAGCAAGCACTGCGATGATCTAGCTAACGCGAATCAGATCCCGTCGGTCTTGTCAGAGTACATCCTACCTCTAGATGGCACGGTTAGTCGTGACAACATCCCATGGGACTTTGAGTACACATTGATCACTGCGTACCTCTCGAAAGGGATAAGCGCAGTTGGACCTCAGTTGGGACTGATCCCATCTCTCAAGATCAGTGATTTCAACCTCGATGACAGGAAGAATTATGTGATGCTCACTTTGCATAGGTACCTAACTAATATGACTGGGAAGAAGCCCAAGATAGTTCCCCAGTCATGGATTAAATATATCGCGAGATCAACAATCCTGAACGTAATGAAGATCCCCCACTTCGGCTGACATTAGGAGATTAACGCTTGCATTAAACTCCTCCTATCGTCCAACGATGGAGGGCATATCTATTTAGATAGGCACATCACTGTGGATCTGATGTTGATCCACCTGATCAATGGATTGAGCATGTAGGGACCAGACCCTCACTAGTTCTACCCAGGAAATACATTGGATCGCTCCTTGGCCCATCGTATCAAGGAGGCCTATGGTGATGTAGAGAAGGGAAAGCGAGGATACAAGGTAGCCTCCATCTAGTATGATGTAGTGCACCTATCTTGTCATCTTATAGCTAGCAAGCTCGTCTGAAAGAACCATCCGACACAAGTCACACGGTTCGTAGTCGACCTTACAAGGAAGTTTGTCGAAGGAATGTAGATGAACTGGGTGAGTTACCTCATCAACGAATTGGAAAAGTACTTTTGCAAAGCGTAGGACCAAGGGTACGAATTCCACTTCATTTGGTTATTGGTGGTCATTTCATTTGTTTCTTGGCATATGCAGGAAGGAGAAACATTCCCTAAAGTTGAGCCATCAAAACCATTGGATGGAAGTTTCTCCACCTTGTGGTACAAGATTGATATGTCAAAGAAGTGGGAATCGAATGCGATGTTCCATGCTTACTACCTACAGTTGAAGTGTGCCATTGAATCATTCCCCCGAATGACACCAAATACACTCCATCAATACAGGCCACTAGAAAAATTTTGTGTAGACTGACACTTCATCTACATCACCGTGTGTAGGGATGAAATTAAGGAGGAGTTGCAGTCTTATTATAAACTGACTGACGAAGATATGGAGGAGATAACCAAAGAATGTACAGCCGTATTCCTTGTACCGGTCAAAGATGCATAACTTTTCGACCTCGACATCATCAGAAGTCATTTGTTCACCCAGACTGAGTATGATGGACAGAGAAGTGCAAAGAAGAAGAAGAAAAAGGATGAAGTCCAAGACATGGAAATCGATGACGAGGACAACGCATCAGATGAAAGTAGGCTCCATTCACTTGTAGAAGGAGGAGAAGATGAAGTGAACCAATATGAAGGAGGTAAATAAGTAGACAAGCAAGAAAAAGGTGAAGTAGCACTGCCAAAGGATCCCCGCACCACAACAGAAGCATCACAGAAGAGGAAGGTTTCCCTGGAGAAATCTTCGGCCAGAAAGAAGGCTCACACCAACAAGCCTCAGTCGAATAATGTGCTCACAGTGGAAGATATCGACCTCATCATCATATTCGTAGAGGATGCTTCAGAAGACATCTTGCAGAGATAGGGAGAAAATCAGGAGTCGATGTATGACAGAATAGAGAAGGAGCTCAAGGAAATCCAGCAAGCTATCCACTCGAGACGCACAGTGCCTACAGTGCCATGTTCAACTGAAAGTGTAGAATTAGGGGATGAGCCCACCCAATTGCAAAGGTTAGCAGATGTGACAAAGGCTTAACTTCATTGAGCCAAAGAATAAAAGGAGCAGGCCACAAATTCCTTGGAGCAAGAAAAGGAGGAGATCCAAGAGCAACTCCGAACTGTTCAAAAAGAGAAAGATGAAATTAGGGCAATGTTTGAAGAGGACAAAGAGAAAATCTAGAAAGATAAAGACCAGATACTCATGGAGAAGATTGGGGTTAAAGAGGTAGTGACTAGAACACTTTGCTCTATGTCAGGCTTGGTAAATATGGAAGAAGACTCAACCGAGAGCCAAGTGGGGAAGCTCGATGAGGTCATTCAACAACTTCAAGAAAGAGTAGCAGAGTTAGAAATTCAAGCAGTGTCGAGCACTCCGCAAGAAGTGTGGGATCAGAGGGAAGAAGCTACCATGAGTGCAGTAGAATGAATCAGGCCATTAACCTCAGAGTGTAAACAACTAAGTGATCGAAGTGCACATACCTATAAGAGCCTTGCAGAATATCCAAAGCTGAGGAAATTGGAAGCATATCTCCAGGAGGAGAAGCAGTAGGCATCCACTGTAAAAGCACAAATGAAAATTTTGAGTGCAATTGAGAAGATGAAGAGGTCACAGGAGCAGTGCACAGTCTGACAGTAGGTCACTTCCATCCAGAGCAGAGTTATGGAGGTTACACAGAGACTCCAGCCAGTGCAGGATGAAACCTACATTCTTTTTGAAGATATCGAGGGACGAGGATCACAACTAGAACATGTGGTCGTGACAGTAGAATAGCACCTAGAAGGGCCTGTCATGGAGAAAGTAGTTCAGGAGTTCCCTGAGTAGGAGGCTCTAGATAAGAAGCAAGTCGAGGCAAGTTGAGCTAAGCTCGATACCTTCAAAGAAGTATTTCCCAGATTGGAGTGACTCAGGATGAGTCACATGTGAGTGTTAGGGGCATGTTGGCCCTCAACCAAGTTTTGAGAGAACATTGGTCATTTTTTACCATTTTTGGGACTTCTATAGTTTGGTCAAAGATGAAGCACCCAGGTAAAGCGAAGATTGTGGGATATCGCCCATTTTTGCGGGCCTTTTGGGATTTTAGGGTTTATGTAATGAGTATGGCATGTTATCCCATGGGTTTACCCATGCTTAGTCCTTTTTGTAATGTATAAATAAGTAGCTAGGCGATTTAAGTAAGGGGGAGGTCATTGGCTTAGTGCACAACTAAAGTATGTTAATACTTGCAGAGCTAAGTGCAAGTGATTGTAAGAGGCTTTGTGCACATATTGTGTAAGGCTTTGTGCCCTAATCTAACTCGGAAGGAGGATTTGGCAAGGTGTGAACAAAATTCCTATCCTTTGTGGAGTTGTCTCTTTGTCTTGTTGCATAGGAGCAGAGGAATGTAAGAGGCTTGAAGACTAATAAAGAAGAGGAAGAAGTTAGTGGATGTAGCCCCACACTAGGGTGAACCACGTATATCATGTGTTGATGTGATTTGTGTAATGTTGTTCATATTATTTATGTATTTATCTTCTTAGTGCACTAATATTGATGTATGATAGATAGATCTATGGATTCTTAGTTCTTTATGTATGATGAATGTTAGATTTGAGCTTATTCTATATGATAAGAGGTTTTGGGGGTTAGATCTTGATTGTTACTGCGCTAATATATAATAAGGGTTAATATGTGATGTGAATAAGAATCATAACCTAATGCATATTGTTGGATGAGTGCTATGTTAAGTGTTGTAATCACATATCTGTGTCCTGTCTAGGTTGTAGACACTCGAGTCCTACAACCCCCCTGCCTCTACCTCGGGTTAGACCGCATCTACTTCGTAGGTGTTTCTGAAAAGGCCGATAGTTAGGGTTTTTTTGGTGCATTGTTGAGGCATTGAACCCTAGGTATACCCCTGTGCCAACATATAACATAGTTTGTTATGCGATTTAATGTGGATAGCATGTCTTGACATATACCTGGTGGTTATTCCAAGGGCTTTGACAGTCATGGTCACAAAACTCTTCAATACAAATAAGTGTGTGATTTAAAATCTAATAATTATGCTATAATGAAATATAACATTAAGAGACAAGTGGAATTTAAATCTCCTTCGGCCTTTAAGAGGGATACTGACAAAGAAGTAAAACTAATATGCATACAATAAAGGAATACAATATATTTAATGGATTATCTTTGTCTCGCAAACAATGTTGGAGATTCAATGGATTTTAATGTCCCCTAACAAATATTTTTTTTTTATTTGGGAAATTTGGGGTACATTACATATGGTATTAGAGCCAAAGGTTACAACAATTGGACCTCAGGGCAAGGCCAAAATTATTTTAATTCTTTTATTTCTGTTGAAAAAAAACTAACAAATATGTTTAGTGTTACAAACATTAAAATTGTTGATTTGTTGAGAAGGAATCCAAATCAAGGACTTCCTAAAGAACTAGAGCATAACAACAAAGGAATTTCAGCCACCTAGGTTTTGGAAACAATGAAGAACCTCATTGTGGAATTACAAGTGTTTAAGGCAGATACCGAAAAGCTGAAAAAGGAACAGGAAGACCAATTAGAAATAAATGAAATGTTGCTATGCAGTATAGTAACTAAGAGGAGCCTAAATAACAATGACAAAGAGGAAGAAGTCAACAAAAGGTCCTCTAAAAACTTTGGTCATGAAACAAAAAATGAAGATAGTTCTTCCGAAGACACACACAGGACAGGAAACAAAATAACTACGAGGAGAAAAAGAAAACAAGTAGATCACCTAGAAGGTGAATTCAAGAAAATAAAACCATCCACCTTTGATGGAGAATCAAGGGCGAGTGAAGAGGCTGAAGCATGGCTACTAGATATAAAGAAATATTTCCAGATTTACAATTACTCTAGTAATATGAAATTCAGAATGGCCATTTACAACTTGAAGGGAAAAGAAAGTATCTGGTGGAAAGACCTGAAATTGGCTAAGGGATTGAAAGAGAAACAAATGGAATGGTCATAGTTTAAAAAATATTTCAAGAAGCAAAATTTGTCACAAAACTATTACAAAATAAAAACTAAGGAATTCTATGAGCTAAGACTTGGCCAAATGACCATGGACGATTTGATAAATAAATTCCTAGAACTATTCAGATTTGTACCATACATTAAAGAAGACAAAGTAAAGATACAATGATTCTTAAGTTGTCTACCACAGTCGTACAAAGACAGAATTGAATTTGACAATCCCAAGTCTTTAAATGAAGTGTTTACAAATTCTCGGATGTGTTATGATTAGTACAAACAAAGGTCTAAAATTCCCAAGGCATGGAAGGACAAGAAACAAGACATAATGAATCAATCAAAGAAAGGATTCCAACCAGCCCCTTTCCGTAATATGGCAAAAAGTTTCGAAAAGAAGGACTATCATTCAAACACCCAGAGCGCTCAAGGGGGAGATAGGCCAGTTAAAATGGGAGTCAAGAAAGTTGGGGACAACCCCAGAGAACCATTGAAGTGTTGGGAGTGTGGAGAATCTCACTTGAGGATAAATTGTCCATGCTTAATTTCCACGGAAAGAACTTTAGTCCATAACCTGCAAGAAGCTTCGACAGTAGGAGATATGGGCAGAAGCATGCACATAATTAATGCAGTTGTGGATGACAGGAAAGCTAATCATCAATCCAGTATCATGGAGGTTGAAGGTAAAATTCATGATAATCGCATTTCCATATTAATTGACCCAAGATCTATTCTGAGATATGTTACTCATGTTTTAGTTGAATTAAACAAACTCAAGAAAGTAAAACATGATAAGTCCTGGTTAGTATAGTTAGAAATGGAGACTAAGAGAAAGGTAACAAATTTTATTCCTGAACGTGAATTCAACATAGATGCTCAATGTACAAAGTTAGATATGAACATTTTACCTTTGGGTTCTTACGATTTAATCATTGGAATGGAATGGTTAGAGAAACATAAAGTAACATTAAATTGTTACGAAAAGTCATTTATTTATAGAGATGAAAACACCATAGTTAGGATGATACAAGGGGTCAGAATAACAGTTTCGGTTAGGCAGATATCAACCATGAAGTTTAAGAAATGTATGAACAAAGGTTTCCAAGTTTATGTTGTTTAGGTAAGTAATCTGTTAGAAAAGGAAAACAAACCCAGTTTAGAGGACTTTTCAGTCCTACATGGGTTTAGAGATGTATTTATTGAAAAAATACCAGAACTACCTCCAAGAAAATAGATATATTACCTACTAGAACTATCTACTACCTGGATCTACCATAATATCTAAGGCACCTTATAAAATGAGTCTACCCGAATTAATGAAACTGAAAATTCAGCTACAAGAAATGATAGATAAAGAATATATCAGAGAAAGTGTCTCACCTTGGGGAGCACCATTTCTATTCGTTAAAAAGAAATATGGAACCTTGAGAGTGTGCATTGACTATTGACAACTAAAGAAGATGATGATCAAGAATAAGTATCCTTTACCCAGAATTAA
>SNQJ01S0203232.1:6061-16686 GCA_010110895.2 Picea sitchensis
GGCCCCGTTTGGGTAAGTTGGTGCATCAACTTCCCGGGGTCGTAACTTTTGCATACGATCTCCGTTTTAGGCGTGTGATAGCTCGTTGGAAAGGTATCGTCGAAGAGATTCATTTTGGGGGCTCAATAATGCCTTTAGATATCATTGAGAACCTATATCTTGAAAAAACTTCATTTAGGCCCTCAAAATGGTCCCGGAAGTGAAAACCCGCTAAAAATAGTAAATTGCCAAAATGGCTAGAAAACTGTTTTGAGCCATTTGGAAAAGGTGGGTGGCCCCCAATATCCACCTGGATGATCATGGAACCCCTTGTTCGCATAGATTCGAATAGATTCCATGGATTATTATCCCATGACGATGCTATCGATGACCTAAAGAGTCATGGCTGGGATGTATTCCTCAAAAAATTCGAGGCTTATGATCTTCACGTGGAAAATGCCTTTGCACAAACCTTTGATGGTTTCAGAGCTAAGATTGGAGACATGTAGTTAGAATTGACCGGGAATTCATGAGACAGACAACATGATTTCCATCAAAGGGCGAGAGGTGGATTAAAAATGCCCGAATAGACGAAGTCCTGTGGAGTCTATTTATGACATCTCGTAAAAACACTTGCTGCATCAAAGGTATTCCTATTTATCTATTAAAACCTAGATGGCATAGTTTGCTGTTAATTCTGAAACAATTTGTTACGTGCGAAGGTCGATACGGATTGGTTTTTCTCTACCATATCCATTTTCTCATGAATTTCATAGGTTTTGATTTAGATATGCCCTTTTACTTATTGATGAGTCTCTATAAGATGTCCAAACGTTACAACCGATAGGGTGTCAATTCAAGCCTATTCCACCATGGACTTATTAAAATATTGTTTGTGTATCATTTGTCGACCATAGGTGACAATTGGGAGACATTTTTTATGAGGAATGGCTTCAGCCAAGATGATCCTACAACAAACCCTCTTTAAAAAAAACCCTAACTCAGATAAGCTAGTGGTTGAAAACCAATTCGTTAATTCAATTAATGGACCAGAGTTTACTGATAAAACTCCTATAGTTAAAGGATTGGCATGTAGATTTTCGCTTGCAAGATCTCCAGAACAAGCGACTGATAAATTGAAAGGAAATGACCCTCATGTGCCTATGAACGATGATAGTTTGAATGTTAATGTTAAGTCTGAGGTCAAGAAACTCTATAAAGAAAAAAAACAACAATGGAGAGATTTAGGTTTACATAATAAGAAGGTCGGTCGCCTAATCTCTAGAAAATTAAGGAACCAAAAGGATACTCATTTGAGCTTGATTGATCTGATCGAGATCGATGAGGGTTCAGATCGTGAGATAGAATATTTCCTATCACGGGAAGATCCCAAAATTCAGTGTTCCAAGAAAGAGGTTATCACCCATATCGAGCCATATGATTTCGTGATGAATTTACCCCCATGTCTTAAAGGTAAAAAGGGGTTTTCGGGTATTGACCACAATTTGGAACAAACAACAGGTAAGTTTGAAGCACCCCTAGTCGACTGTGTCTTGCGTTGATCCACCATATCCCCGGTATCCTATGATAGTTACTATACCGATGTTCCTCTCTTACATACGTGAATTAAAACTTTGACTACTCAGAATGATCTGTTGAAGCAAGAAAACCCTGATCTCAAGGCACACACAGAAAGGGAGAAGAAACAAATCAAGAGATCTGGAAACATAGTCATTAAGAATACGACCAGTGTCAAAGCAATTATAAACTTTGAACTGATTGATCCCTCTCTAGCTGATTTTTAATGGTAAAACTTTTTATTTTCATTTCATTGATTTCTATAATCTAGGTCTAAATAAGTAGATTTGAGTTTTGATTTCATTTACTAAAATTAAGACAGGCTACATAATCCTTTAATAACAATAATAATTAGTAATTAGAAATTGATTTTTCTAATATATAAAATTGGTTTTTTTATTCTCAGGAAATGGGAGATTCTGTTGTTGATTACTTGGAAGAAAAATTTTCAATTATACACTTAAATGATTAATAGTTTCTCCTTCTATATGTTTTATAAGAAAAATTAATTTAATTTTAAATAAACCAACTCTGGTATTTGTGGTTTCCAATCCACTATTTTTGTAATATTACTTGATTTTGGAAGATTCAACTCTATCCTGTGAGATATGAGTATTTGGATCCAGGATTACTTTAAATACTGTTCACTTTTGCTAGGAAAGGCAACTTTGATTTGAATGCATTATGGACATGTAATTCTCAATACTATATGGACAAGTTATTCACATCTCGACTTTAGACCAATGTGACACTGTTCCATTTACGTTTTGCCTTTTATATTGTGAAATATTAATATGTTATACATCTTTAGTCTTATCAGCATATGATATTTCATTTTATTCAACACTTTAATTTTGTCCATAATTTGTTGTTCATATATTATATCTGTGATCAATATTTCATTTAAATATCGTTGATTTATGCTAGATGTTAAATGATGTATCACATGAATGATTTGTATTAAATTTCTTTTATTATAAGTGTTCATCATTACAAGATCACTAGATCTATATATTTATTACTCTTCTCATATATCTTTTCTCCAAAAATACCTTTGAGTTTATTCTGGGAATGTTAGCACAAGCCTGTTACATGTTTTTCTCACAGGCAAGAAAGATGGGAGTTTGAATTTGCACAGAGACATAAACTCATTAGTTGATTAATCTCAGGTTAGGTTTACTCGTATTTTATTTATGTTATTAGTTTATTTATCAATGAAATAGGAGCAACTTAAATTAGCTTTGATTATTTTGTTCTTATTTCAATTATGTTTGATTAATATTCTTTATCTCTTTAGCTTTTAAATACAAAACATAAAATATAAAATATATGTGCTTTCTTTATCTACTTCACAAACATCTTAAAAAAAAATTGATTTTGCAAGACATCCAACAAAACTTGCAAATTGTAATTACCCTGTTCATAATCACATGCTCATATTCATGTTTCTGTTTTAACTCTTGTAAATAATTCATGCTCATAGTATTGTAGTTTCTTTAGATTAGTTTCTTTTCTTTTGTTATTTTAGGATTTTAGTTGGCCAATAGAGCCATTAAACCTGTCAGGTCACTTCATTCCAAATGTCTTGGGTTATTTAGACAACCCCGGTCTAGATTTGACCTTCCATTTGACGGTGTGTCATTTACGCCCATCAATAGGGCTATTTCCTCCTAGTCCAGGGTTATTATTATTTCAGTTTTCCCCTTTCTTATTGGTATTATTTGGATGATGGGTTGGATTTCCTTCATTCAACTATTCAAAATCCTAAATAATTTGAATGGGAGAGGGATGAAAAAAATTAACACTGACATGTGGGTGTCCTTGTGGAGGAGAAACTAGCTGTGGAGGACTAGGAAATGTAAAGTACAGATTTTTTTGGGGGGTTGAGCCATATATCATATAGGAAGTTGAAGTACCTCCACAACTATTATGGTTTCATGTAGGGGTTGGGGGTGTACCCATACTTGATTGAGGGACCATATGTATCTGGGGTACCGGTGGGAGTCCCCCCAACAGCTGAGGGGGAACAATAGGAAATGGATGTTGGTAGGTGTGGGGAGGGTAATAAGATGACCCTCGATAGGGTTGCAGATATTGAGGTGCATCGTAAATATGTGGTGGTTGGTTGTAAGGGTTGTGGTGCATCATGGAACCAATCAACCCATCTGCAACGTGAGACATCCTAGGTTTGTCCTGACCAAATGGTATGGGTCTAGGTGCATCAAGTAACACTATGTATAAGTAACCTGATTGAGCATAGACGAGGTCAAACTATTGAGCCTTGCTGATGGCTTCCTCTTCTATCTGAGGAAAGGTAGATGCTACATCCTTGGAAATAACAGAGACAAGTGATTTGAGAAACCAATCAAGACGTTGTTCTTTGGTGGTTTCTTCTTTACACAAACTACGACACCGACGCCATTCATGGATGTGATCAACTATGTGGATAACAATAGTTTTTTTGAACTTTGAGAGAAATTCTAGCCAGTATCATGACGAATTGGTAATTGGAAAAAGGACAAAAAGGCCCTGGCCAATGATTCAAAGGTCACATGGGACCCTGATTTTTTGTCCACATACCATTTGGCTAAGGAACCAATAAGAGTGCATTGAAACAAAATTAAGCGGATGGAATCATGTTAAACATTTAATTAAAATAAAGTACCAAGGCAAGTGTTTCTCTTCCCTAGGCGCCTAAGGGGGAGAAAATGCCTAATGTGGGTCCTAGTCATTTAATTTGTGAGATGCAAATTAAAAGGTGACTTTATGATTAAAGTGAGGGCGAGTGAAGAGACACCAAATCTCAGCCACCCATATAATCTAATCTCAACTGTTAGATTAGAAAACCCCTCACCTTCCCTCTGAGGTGGACTGGACCAAGAGAGCATGTATTCTTGGGTGATTCAAAGCATTCTTGTTGAGAGAACAGAGAGAGCAAGAGAGGAGAATCACTTTGTGAGACCAAGGAGAGAGGATCTTTGGTGAGATTTAAGATCAAGAGACTCTTGGGTAGGAGGATGCAAGAGAAGGACCTTTGGTGAGATGCCAGGTCATATCTTTGGTGAGATGCCAAGAGAAGAGGTCAGAACTGATAAAGACAACATTTGCTGAAGGAAGCACATCCCAAGGCAAAGAAGTATGTCTTTGGTGTGGAGCGGTAAGGAAAAGTGACCACAATACCGTATGGATTTGTGTTGGTCATACAACATTTAATGTGCACATAAATTGAGGAGGACAGCAGCTGAAATTTCTGAGAGTATTGGAATGAATTCCAAGGCCATTGTATAGCATTTATTGGCACATAAATCAAGGTAACTGCTGCAATAAATTGCCAAATTATGACGCATTGATCCGTATAGTTTTGTACACACCGAATCTTGGGGTCATACAAGCATGATTTACAAGGCTGTTCATCTGGGTTTCCATACAATCTTAGAGTTTGCTTCTGGAAATTTTGGAATGATCGACACAACACATTATTAGTTAACCATCTGATTGTACAAATTTAGGAACAGAAATCGAGGAGCTTTTTTCGGGACTGTTCAAAAGGATTTTAGAGAAAGAAAGTCCAGATAAGTTTGTGTAATTTCTAAAGATGAATATTCTTTGTAAAAGAAATTTCTCTGAAACTCATAAATAATAAAAACCTTCTCTCACTTTGGTTTTCCCCTTGTGGGTTTTCAGTGCAGTTAGACCTAAAATATTTGTGTCTATATTTTCTGAGTTTTTTCATATTGATGATATTTAATTTCCGCATTGAAAATGATGTTCATTAAATACTCATTTCGGAACTAGAAGTTTTATTTCTGTTAAGTTTGTAGCATATGCTAAAAGCAGTCTTGAGACATATATATTTGAAGCTTGATCTTTAAGACAGAAACAATCTCTTTGAGACATATCTTTGAAACAAATGTTGGAACATATGCAAAACAATCTTTGAGACATATGAAGCAGTCTTTGGAACATATGCAAAACAATCGGACATATGAAAACAATGGACATATCTTTGAAACAATGATGAGACATATCTTTGAAAGCGTTAACAGGACATATCTTTGAAACGTTAGAGACATATGCTAAAAGCGGTCTTTGAGACGTATCACAAAACAATCTTTGGAACATATGCAGGAATATCAAAACAATGTTTGAGACATATCTTGAAGCTTGATCTTTAGGACATGAAACAATCTTGCGGGAACATGTATATGAAACAATCTTTGGAACATATCTTTGAAAAATCTTTGGACATATCTTGAAATAACTTTGAGACATATCTTTGAAACAATCTAGTTGTGTTTGGCATTTAACTGGCTGAAAAATGGGTGAAATTTGGCCCAGGTGGGATCTGAAAAATTATTACAAATCATCCATGATGTTGTTTGAAGATATAAGTGGAAGTTCATAACATAGTTTTGCGAGATAGTCCTGGTTTCCTTCAAACTTTGGAATATATGAAGATAGTTTGGTAGGTATATTGAATGATGGGATCATACAAAATGGGATCATTCATGAGTTTGGTTAAATAAGGAATGTTAAGGGATGACAAGTATGGAATAGGTAGCATATTATTTGGTGGGATTAATTCGGTCATAAATTAGCGAGTAGGTGGTGGACTTGTTCTTTAAGAGAGGTTTGGTGGGGTTGTACTTCTCCCTTAGGAGAGGTTTGGTGGGGTTGCATGCTTCTGGCAGGAAGAGTCCCAGCCTCCTTGTGGAGAGCAGTGGATGGATGGCCTTGAGATTTGACCCAGTGGAACCATGTAAAGTTTATCCCAAAATAGTAGCATTCACTGGGTTGTGATGTGGTTGATATGGTGAGTTAGCAAGACTAGGGACTCCTCTATAACATGATGAATACGCAAGCATTTGGAACAATGGGGATTTAGTGGTCCTCTATTGTTTCCAACTAGAAAAGTGTAATGGGAATGATTGGCTTAGGTTGATGGAGAATTGGCATGGATTGGTTTTCATTGATATCAATCATTTAGAGTGATATTGTGATTTATGTCAGCCAAAGTAGATTGATTCCAACCCTTAATGATTGATGTAAACCCTTGGAGGAAGTCCAATAGCGAATTTGATGCTTTACAAAAGGTTTGGGTAATGGACCCAAGTTTTTTTGATGTGATGGTATGAAGTTTAATATATTTTTAAAGTAAAAACTATTAATATATATGGGTAGTACATGTCATGCCATTTTATGTGGTATATGGAACATAACATAACTCACGGTTAGAGTTATGGCCATATATATTTGGAGAACTAGTTTGGGTAATGGACCCAAGTTTGATGGATAATGGTATGAGTTTTGATATATTTTTAGGTAATACTGTATATATGTATAGTACATGACATTCCATTTCAATTGTATGGAGCGTCCACACAACTCCTCATGATGGTTAGAGTTATGGCCAATAAGTTGGAGAACCCTCCATAGGAATAATCTAGAAGCCCCAAAGGTCAAATTGGTTTAAGAGATTTTTAGAGGTAAATAATAAAAGTGAAGTGATAGGTGTACTATATTTCAAAGTGAATAAATTATTTAAATAGCCAAAAGTTGTGGAGAATTTACTAAGTTGACAGAGTGTGGTTAGAAGTGGGTTAGCCTAAAATAAGGAAAGTGGTTTAGATGGATTTAGAAGGTAACCACTTGATGTAAAGTGAAGAGATGAGTGTACTATAAGTCAAAGTGGATACAAAATAAGAATTATTTAAATAATACAAATTTAATGGATAAATTACTAATTGGACAAGTGGTTGAAGTTGTGTTTAACCCTAAAATAAGGAAAGTGGGTTAAGATGGTTAAAAGGTAACCCTCAAGGGGAAGCTGTGAGAAATTATAAATAGAGGCAAGGCTCTCTAATTTTAATCACATGAAATATTGAATATCTACAGGTGACTAGAGGTAACCAAAGGATATCTAAGAAAGCCGAATTTAAGAGAAGGTGAAGTAAAGAGGCCGAAATTCAAGGGAGGATAAATTCTTTTGATGATGCTTTCTAAGGTATGTTATTTATAGGTCATCACCATTTGTAATAAATTTTTTATCGAATGATTGATTGTTAAATTGATAGGCCATTGAAAGTATATCCAAGTGGTTGTGGTACAAATTTTATCTTATGGGTCATTGTATTTTGGAGTTACACTCCATGGACAATAGGGTTTGTTGGCTAGTCTGAAACTAGTCTAAAGCAAGAGGTGTTTGAACTTGAAATATCATAACTTATTCATAAGAGATACAAATTGATAAGACCAAATTTTTTTGGTTATATTACAATCTGCCGTATTCTATGTAAAATTTTCAGATCCATACAACAAATATTCAGTCTTGAGACGCAGCTCTACGGTAAGCTCTCTAGAATAAGCCATAATTCTATGGTGTATACTTGTTTTCTATAACTCCTTTTAGGTTCCAAGTAATGAAACATGGAGAATTGCATGGAAACACACCAAATAACATTGTGTACTATTTTTAGATCTTTATTCATTACAGGTACATAGTTATGATTATTTCAAGTTAGAGTTGTTGACTAATCCAAAAACTAGTGCATGGACTAAATAAAGTTTGATAAGAAAATGATAGTCTCTTGTTGTTAAAGTTAAGGAAGGTTTGTGGGGTATGTCATCTTTGAGGTCTATTACTGAGTTACAAATCAGATTTGGATGATGAAATTGATAGAGATTTTGGCTAGAGGTACATGTTGTTTATGGTTGAGACAAGTAGTTGATGAGTTAGCTTACATACATAGGGAGTGTGGTTATGATATTTGGTACATATTGATGAGTCATAGTTGATGAAGTAGTTGATACATGATTGGTACATACTTTGTACATGGTTGGAGAGCACTTGTTGATAATCTTTATTTGGCACATGTTTTATGGATTATGTAGCATACTTGTGTTAGTATATTATTAGAAACACATATTGATCTTGTTGATGATTATGAGTTGTTGTGTTATGCTTGGTTGATGCACATCATTGAGGAGTTATCTTGGTGAGTAGATATTATTTGGTTGATAATATTGATGGGGTGTTGTGATAAGTTGTTTGGATATATTTATTTGTGACATGTTATTTGTATAGGTTTGGTGCATGGTTGATGCACTTGTTCATAGTACAGGTTGAGGTATAGGTTGGTACACTTTTATGGTGATGTTTCTGGGTTATTTGGTACATGGTGCATGTGGTTGATGCACTTGTTTATAGTATAGATTGATTACTGAGGAGTTGAGGTATAGGTTGATGCATGGTTTAGAGTTGTAGTGCCGTTGTTGTTTGATGCAGGTTGATAGGTACATATTGACAACACTATATCTCACAGTGAGATTGTGACAATGGTTCCATCATTCTACTTGCCTCCAGAGGAAATGAGTAGGATGGGGAGGCAGGACAAGTGGTTGTTGGAAAGGTGGTTATTTGTCATTGATGTCCAACCCTATTCATGGGTTTTGGACCACAATATTGATGATAAGGTATTTGGACATGAAGGAAAATGAACATACATATACAACTGCCAATGGATAGTATACATCATCTTATTTCCGTTGGGTATGTGGCCGCGTCCACAGTGCATCATATAGTGGTTGAGGAAAAATGAATTTATGAAGATGACAAAAGTGGTGTATGTGTAGGCCCACGAAGAATAAAAAGAAAATAATTACAAAATAAGAGAGTGTCAGATTGACCCCTAATGTTAAAGGAAGTGACATAAGTAGTATAAATAAAAATCATTATACATTCATTTTGATACAAGTCAATTTAAGTATCACTGAAGTAAAAGAAGGGCTGATTTCAAGGGAGGATGAAGTCTTTTGGTGATGTGTTCTAAGGTGTATGTTATTTTCAGGTCATCTTACCATTTGCTATAACATTTTTTCTACAACGATTCAGATGGTGAAATCACTATGCTGTGAGACGACATATCAAGGTACCTCTGGTAAGAGTCCAGCTCTTGATTCGATATAATTATGAAGATACACTCTATGGAAGATAGGGTTTGTGACCAATCTGAGAAGCTAGTCAATAAACAGTGTTCCGGGTAAAAACAGTCATAACGTTTTCATTTAGAATCCAAATGAAGTGGGACCACTTTCATTGGAACTAGTACTGATTGTAGTTTCTTGTGTACAGGTTTCACAGAATCAGATGTTAAATATTGAGCACACAGCATTCTGTACAAGAAGTTGGGTCTTATAGTGGAACCATAATTGAATAAGTTTACCATTCTTTCTAACTCTTTTTGGGGAGGATTCAAGAGGTGAAAAGTGGAGTTTCAAAGAATACAAATTTAAGAGGTAATAAGAAGATAAGAAGGCCAGATTTCAAGGGAGGATGAAGTCTTTTGGTGATGTGTTCTAAGGTATGTTATTTTCAGGTCATCTTACCATTTTTGCTATAACATTTTTTCTACAACGATTCAGATGGTGAAATCACTATGCTATTGAGACGACATATCAAGGTACCTCTGGTAAAATTTTCAGCTCTTGATTCGATATAATTATGAAGATACACTCTATGGAAGATAGGGTTTGTGACCAGTCCTGAAGCTAGTCAATAAACAAGTGTTCCGGGTAAAACAGTCATAACGTTTTCATTTAGAATCCAAATGAAGTGGGACCACTTTCATTGGAACTAGTACTGATTGTAGTTTCTTGTGTACAGGTTTCAGAATCAGATGTTAAATATTGAGCACGGGGCATGTTGTACAAGTTGGGTCTTATGAACAGACCAAAATTGAATAAAGTTTACCATTCTTTCTATAACCTCTTTTTGGGGAGGATTCAAGGAGTGAAAATTGGAGGAGTTTCAAAGAATACATTGAGTAATATTATATACAGGATCAAAGTACTCCAAGAATTGAAGAATTGCAGAAATTGAAGAAGTCTCAGGAAGCATTATCAGGTTCTATGTGAGGATTGGTTGAAGGTGATGATTTAATGTAAAGTTTTATTATCTCTCATATATTCTTGGGTGGAAGGAAGGGGAAAGGATGGAGAGTTCAAATCTCTCTTGATATTGGAGGATTGTATCTTCCTTTTGGAGGTTTATCCCTCCCTCTACATTTGGA
>SNQJ01S0203233.1:0-16686 GCA_010110895.2 Picea sitchensis
GAATACATTGATCTACCTATGTGCGGGTTAGGACCTTAACATATTCATCATAAGCACAAAGCATAAACAAATCTAGCTATCTATCTTTATCCAGCACTTAGCAAATAACACACAAATACATCAAGACATCGCACAGAGAAGAATAAAACAGTATTTACGTGTTTCACCCCCACCATGGGGCTACGTCGACCAACTCTTCTTCATTATTAGCTTCCTCAACAGTTTACATGCATAGAGCCTCAAAACCCTACTCCGCATAGGAAAAAATATTTGCACAGCTTGTTAGATCCTTCTTCCTTGCGTTACAACACAAATCCCTTCACAATATTGCTAAAACCACTTGCACCTAGCTCTGCAAGTCTCTCATAGTATGCATAAAGAGTTTACAAACCTTACTTACACTTAGCACTTAGCTTATCGACCTTACATCACATAGATCCCCTTCCTTACATTGCCTAGACATCTATTTATACTTTACAAAATAGGCCTAAACATGGGTAAACCCATGGGCCAACATCCCATACCCATTACATATTCCCAAATCCCAAATAGGACCCAAAAAGGGGCCGAGATCCTGTGATCTTTGCTTCGTCTTGTGCTCCATCCTTGACAGGCTGTCAAAGTCCCAAAATAGGTCAATCTTGATCAAGGATCTCCCAAAACTTGGTCAAGAGCCAACAGGCGCCCAACACTCACCTGTGACTCATCCCGAGTCACTCTGGTTTACCTAGTTCTGCTTCGAATGCCTCGATATTGGATCGAGCTACTTCGACTTGCTATTGTTCTATGGCCTCCTGTTCAACAAATTCTTGGATGATTGCATCGTTAATAGGTCCTTCTAGATGATGTTCAGCTGTAGTAACAACTTTCTCTAGCTCTGCTCCTTGGGCTTCTACCTCTGTAAACAATTGGTAAGCCTTTTGTTGTACAGGTTGGAGTTTCTGAGTGACATCCATAAATTTGGTTTGGATAGTGTGGATCTGCTGCTAGGCGGTCCATTGTTCTTGGGATCTCTTCATTCTTTCCATAGCTGACAGGGGCTTCAACCGCGCTTGTATCTTTTTGTCTTGATACTTCACCTCTTGGAGCTGAGACTCCAGTGCCTTCAATTCTAGGTTCTCCGTGAGTTGTTCATAGGTCTGGGCATTTTGATCAGTGAGCTGCATACATTCCAGGGTAAGATATTTTATCCTTTCAACTACGCTTCGGGCGGTTTCTTCTCATTGGTCTCTTACATCTTGTGGGGTCTCGGGTACTGCGCGTAGTTCCAAGTCTGCAATGCATTGTCGTAGTTGTTGGATTACTTATTCAAGTTGCGCGATTCACTGTGGAACTCGATCTTTGGCCTTTACTTCTATGACTGTCATAGAGCGAAGTTCTCTGTTGACCACTTCCTTTACTTCGATTTTCTCTGTGAGCAACTATTCCTTTTATTGTTGTAGCTGTGTGTTTTCTTCGTCAAACTTCGCTTGGAGAGCAAGATTTTCCCATTCTGCAGCACTACGTTTCTCTACGAGTACCCCTTGTACCTATGTCAAATCCTGAGTGGCTTGCACTGTTTCTTCCCGTGCTTATCGAAGGCAATCTTCAACTATATTGGCTAAGTGGTGGAGTTGAGCTGGTTCATCTCCTAATTCTGGTTCTCTCGATGTAGTGGAGACTGCGCAGCTGGACTGTAGGGCCTGTTGTACCCCTTGGAGTTCAGTCTCAATTCGATCACACATATCCTCTTGCTTTGCTTCCTGTTTCTATGCTATTTCCAGTGAAGCATATTGCAGGGCTAATATGAGGAAGTCGAAGTCATCGAAGGTGAGGACTATCTACATCTTGGTCATGGTGGCCTTCGATTTCTTCTGGGAGGAAGGTTTCGGAGGAAAACCTTTCCTATTATTCAGGGGATCAACGCCATCTCCTTGCTTCTGTTCAACTTCTTTTTTGCCTAACTCTTCACAATCACCTCCTTACTCTGGTGAGATGGAGGTAGTCTTCTCGGATGCACTGTCTACTCTTTGGGCTTCCTCAGGGTTCTGCATCTTGCTAGGTCCAGGTGTATCCTATGCAGTTTTTGGACTATCGATGTCGGATATCTCCACAGGGTCTACTAGGATAAGGAGTTCCACCGACCAGTCCTTAGTGATCTCCTCCAAGTCCTCCTCTGTCAGCTTGTAGTAGGATTGAATTTGTTGCTTGTGTTTGTCAGTGCATGCTGTGATGTAAGTAAAATGTCGATCTGCATTGAACTTCATCAGAGGCCTGAACCAGTGTAGAGTGTTTGGAATCATGTGAGGCTTGTACTGTATGGATACCTTTAGCTGATTGTAGTAGGTATGAAAAACAACATTTGACTGCCACTGTTTATTCATATCACTGGAATACCATATCGTACTGAACTTTGCGGCTAGTGGTTCAAAAGGCTCGATATCTGGGAATGTCGCACCTTCCGGCAACTCCCAAGAAATAAAAGCTATAAGGATCAAGAGCCAGCTGAAATGAAACTCATATCCTTGATCCTGTGCTTCCCTGCAGTCGAGTTCCAACTGGTTCACCAGGTACTTCGCCAAATTCATCTGAAGGCCTTTCGCACACTTGCCTGCGAGGTTGACTACAAAACTAATGACTTGAGTAGGTCAGTTCTTTCGGACTAAATTCCCTGCAATCAATTGAAAGGAGAGGCATACTGTGCCAGTCTGGATAGAAGCTACCTTGTAGCCTTGCATTCCCTTCTCGACATTGCCATAATTTTCCTTGATCTATTGTGCTAGAGCGTGATCCATGGCTTTTCCAGGGTAAAAATCTTGTGGATCGGGTCCTTTCATAGTCAACCCCGTGATCCGATTGATCAGCATTGGGTCAATTGTTATATGATAGTTTAGCCACAAATAACCTCCGTGGTAACAAGACAATAGTAGCTTGACACATGCATTTACCTCCTGGTGTCGTCCGAAGTGGGGAATCTTCATAACATTGAGTAGGGTGGGCTGTGCGAGGTTCATAGTCCATGACTAGGGGATTATCTTTGAATTCTTCCCCTTAGTCCTAGTTAAGTACTTATGTGGGGAGAGCATGTTATAAAATTTTCAATCTCCGAGGTTGAAGTCATTAAACTTCAACGCTGTAATATTATCTTGATCTGCTCGAACTATGTGTATCCCCTTCGGGAGGTACGCAGTGACCAAGGTGTATTTGAAATCTCTGGGCATGTTGTCTTGATTTATTGTGCCTCTTAGAGGTGGTAGATAGGAGGGTAATATGGTCAAGATCAATTTAGCATTCTCTATATCATCCCTGTGCTTGGTGCACTTTTCATCTGATGGCCAGGATGGTCCGACTCTGTGAGCAGTGGATGGAGAGGTTGGCAGTCCTCTTGTGGATGACGCTTGTACACATGTAGACATCAACATGACTCTGTCAATCATGAGGTCAATCATAACTTCTTAAACATCTTGCTCTGTAGCGCTCAACTCGTCCGACATACACACTCGGGGTTAACAATCTCGGGTTCGGGGGGTAACTCAGACACATTAATGAGATAGAGAGAAAGAGCATGATGATCATTGTATAAAATCAACTTAGCCTACAGGATCAAATTATTAATTGGAAAAAGTGTTCTTGGTGCATGGCACAGTGGGATAAATAGGTAACTCAACAACGGGTCACTTGCAATGGGTATGAAGCCCTCATTAACTTGGTTCTGTCCGTTGTGGTGCAGTCCGAATGGTTGGATGGCAATATGTCTGTCCATAAATGTCCTTTTTCCCATTCAGAGCCTTGGTCTAACGGTTATATTACTTCTCCATGGCGAAGTGCCATGCATCACTGTTCTGATATCCCATCGAAGATCCAATTTTTCAAATTTTCCTTCTGCGAGGTTTCCTCTGGAATCTTCTACAACTTGTCGATCTTATATTTCTTCTTACTTAGATTTCTAGCCTTCTTTCCAGTGAGATTTGTCTCGGTATGCATTTTTCCGTTCTGATCCTTAGCTTCTTTTGGCATATTTACTTCACGCTGTTGAGATTCTTTCCTAAGATTCAAGGGTAATCCTTCTTCTTCATCTGGAATAGGTACTTCAATCTTCAGTGGTTCTTCTAGTGTTCTTGGAACTTCAACATCTGGGTTTCTGGTGTTAAATAGATTTGATCCGTTCTTCTGTTCTTCAATCAAGTATGGGATCCTTCTAATCATGAATTATTTTAACTCTTTCTTCCGTTGCGCTAAAATTTTTTCTTCTTCTTTCCTTCTGGCCCGATCTCTTTCAATCCAAGGTTTTCCTAGTAGCATGGTAAATGGGGCACTCTTCTCATTGAATTTAACAATCTCAAAATCCCTATGTCAAAGTTCCATTGGCATTCATAGGTATCCAGGTGAGCTTTCCACATAGGTTTATCAACTTTCCTTTGAATAGTCCTATTCCTCCTAATGAATAAATCATAGAAGGTCTCCCTATAGCTTCCCAAGTTTTCTCTGTCATGATATTCACCTGTGTTTCTTCATATAGAACACATTCAATGTCGAAGTCTCCTATTCTTGCTTCAAGACATTCTTTTTCTTTGAAGATCTCTGATAAGTTGACATGTCGGTGATCATTCAGGGTTTCTCTTATCTGTAGAAATACTTTCTATGATTTTTCCTGGGGTTCTATCATAATCTTAGTTCTTGGATCTACCTTAGGGTTTTCTTGGTTCATATTCATTATTTCAACCTTATAAATCATTCTAGGGAAATCCAATACTTCATGGTCCAGAGCTTTACAACAAAGAAAACTAGGTCTTCTCCCAGTGCATTCATTAGCAAGATGTTTGGGTTTTCTACAACTGTAATAGAGGGTTAATCCTCTCTTTTGTTTAAATGATCCCCAGTCTTCCTGTACTGCACACTAGGATCATGGTAGCTAACCTGCAAACATTTCTTTGTAGGATCCTGCATACACTTATTAGTCCAAACATTCTTTCTATGCATAGGTATGACATATTTTTCACTATTCATATCAAATCTTATTTCATCTATTAATACCCTATTTTTCAAGCTAGGATAGAATCTATCCCACATACCTAGATTCATACTTTTGAAAAAAAAAATCCACTAATATTACTTCTACAAAGCACAAAGGCTTCAGATCTATAACTTTCCACTATTCTTACCTTTATCAGAGCACAGAGCTTGCAGATCTTACCTCTTTAATAAAAAATTCTCACTTTTACCTTTCTCAAAGCACAAAGCGTCTAGATCTTACCTCTTTTCTTCAGATCTGACCTCTTTTCTTCAGATCTGACTTCTTTTCTTCAGATATGAAGAAACCTCTTTTCTTCAGATCTGACTTCTTTTCTTCAGATCTGACCTCTTTTCTTCATATCTGACTTCTTTTCTTTAGCAAAGAGCTTGTCAAACTAAGTAGTGTACTACGCACTAGATCAATAGATCTATGCACAGAGCTTTCACAATTTCAGGTCAGATCTTTGCACAAAGCTTCTTCTTCCTCATTTCCTAGTAATCATAGTTTCAGGTTGGATCTTTGCACAAAGCTTCTTCTTCCTCAGTTCACAGTTTCAGGTCCTGGCAATGGAACCATTTGTTGGCACATGGGAAGACCCAAGGTTCAATGCTACAAAAACGGACCAACGAAACCCTAACTACTGGCCCTTTTGAAAACACCTGCGAAGAAGATGAAGTCTCACCTGAGGTAGAGGTAGGGGTGGTTGTAGGAATCAGGTGTCTACAACCTTAGCTGGGACACATATCTGTGATTATAATGCTTAATAGAGCACTTAGCACTGTCAGTTCATCATTATTCAACCAATATCTAATCCACATATAAAATAGAGCATCACAACATTCACCCAGATCTAATGTATTTAAGGACTTAGCATAACTAAATGGATCAGATCTAGCAGATTCAAGCACTAAGCACATCCACCTATGTCAGATCTGGCATCCAGATTCATCATAAGCACAAAGCATAAACAGATCTAGCTATCTATCTTTATCCAACACTTAGCAAATAACACATAAATACACCAGGACATCGCACATAGTAGAATAACACCGTATTTACGTGGTTCACCCCCACCCTGGGGCTACATCCACCAACTCTTCTTCTTTATTATCTTCTTTAACAGGTTACATCCACAAAGCCTCAAAACCCTATTCCGCATAGGACAAAAGATATGTGCAACTCATTAGATCCTTATTCTTTGCGTTACAACACAAATCCCTTCACAGTCTTTCTACAACCACTTGCACCTATCTCTGCAAGTCTCTCACAGTATGCACAAAGTGTTTACAAACCCTACTTGCACTTAACACTTAGCTTATCGGCCTTAGATCACATAGATCCCCTTCCTTACATTGCTTAGACATCTATTTATACTTTACAAAATAGGCCTAAACATGGGTAAACCCATGAGCCAGCATCCCATACCCATTACATATTCCTAAATCCCAAAAAGGACCCAAAAAGGGGCCAAGATCCTGCGATCTCTGCTTTGTCTTGCACTCCATCTTTGGCAGGTTGTCGAAGTCCCAAAATAGGTCAAACTTGACCAAGGATCTCCCAAAACTTGGTCAAGGGACAACACCACTTAACATTTGTTCCCTTCCCATAGGAACCTAGGACAAAATAGGTTATATCCAAACCTTAGCCTCTAGGAAATAATAATATAATATTATTCCCTTAAAGGTAAGCCCTCTATCTTAGCCCCTTCCCTTTCCCTACCTATTGGAGCTTAGTTCCCCATAACTCTTTCTTCGTTGTCGGTCTACACACAATTATGTAATTATATTTAATTATGTGAGTATTTACATATACAAAATTAGGCTTAATGGCCTTAGCATCTAGGCTCTCCGGTCTAATAAACACATAAGCCTTCTAGCTTATTATAACTCGGCTCACTAGCCTATCAAACACGTTTACAATTGGGGTTCTACCTGGGGATATTACACTTGGCCTTATTGAGATAAGTCCAGGATAACAATTCAATGATATCTTATGTGGTCCCATGTCGCATACTTGCAGCATGGAAACTAATGACGAAAAAATCAAGGACATGCGAACTAAGTACTAGAAGCTTGTAAACTATATTTTTCATCTTGAGGAAAAGGTTAAAAAATAGTGTGTTATATTATCCTAAAGTATTACCCACCACATTATCCAATAGAGTTCCCAACATAATGTTGAGCTCAAATATTGGCTAGGCTCACAATTGGCATCCAAAAAGGACAAGGGGATAGAACAACACAAGGATTTGTCCATGAGGGAATCTTTAGAAAATGGAGAGTTGCATCCTAATAAACTATTTTCAAATAATCATAGTCATCACAAATCCTCTCACAATAAAAATTCATGGCACTTCTTTCCAAAAGTAGAAATGAACAAGTTTGATGGTTTTCATCCATCTGGTTTGATTACCAAAATGGAACACTATTTTTTTCTCCGTGAAATTATCGATAACCTAAGGAAACTCAAGGTAAGTGCATTATATTTGGATTCAAAAAATTGGAAATGATGATAATGGTATAAGAAAAATTATGGAGGATGCATTCCTTGGAGATAGTTTGTCAAGAGAATTTATTCTTTTTTTGAATGCAACACTCACTATTTGGGACAACTGACAAAATTATGTGAAAAATGTATAGCTATCGATTTAATAGCATCCTTTGAGAAATTGGAAATCCAAGTAGAGGTCCTATATTATTCCTTCTTTAAAGAACACATCATTAGTGGTGTCAAGGATGAAATTCAAGCAAAAGTCATGATGCAATTCCTAGCTAATTGGTTGGAGTCCCGTGAGAGATTTAAAGAAGTTGAAATGGGGATAAATGTAGAAAACAAAATACCCTCATACACTTCTCACCCTCAACCTCCTTTCATAACTACCCCCATCCCCTCCACCATTCAACCCTCGTGAATCTAAAAGTTATCCCTAGAAGAGATGGAACAATTATAATGCCTCAAACTTTGTTATAATTGTGATAAGAGGTATTTCAAAGGGCATAGATGTAAAGAACAATTTATTTTAAAATAGATGTATCGAACCAAGACCACTCGAAGGATATCACTGTCCAAGACATTACCAACTAAAAATGTGAATAAGAAACCTCCCATCCACAAGAATAACTAACCTTACACGCTCTATGCAAGGAGCCCCAAATTTTTCTCCATGATCTATCTAAATTTAATGCACCCCAAAATCTGAAGTTGATTGGTTACATCAAGAACCTAAACATGATTTATTTTATTGACAATGGAAGCACCCACAATTTTATTCATCAGTGAGTGGCTGAAGAAACCCATTGTTATGTCCATGCCATACCCAATTTTCAAATTATGATATTCAATGGTGGTATGATGAAAGTGGAGGCCCATGTGAAATTGTGAAATTTTTTCCTTGGAATGTGATCTCTCGAATAGAGTGTTTGGCATGGTATTGAGAAGAAGGGAATCCCTTGGAACTCAATATTAAGCAGTTATGTGATCAAAATTTAGGAAACTCCACCTATGAGAAAGAGATGATGGGCATCCTTCATGTATTTGAGACTTGATGCTCATATCTCATAGGGAAGAATTTCTAGACCAAGACCAATAATCATAGTCTGATGGATTTTTGAAACCAAATATTATCATCACTGGAGCAGTGTAAGTGGGTCAGTACAATTCTTGGCTCGTATGTTTATAAGATCATATATAATAAAGGTAAATAAAATGTGGTTTTTGATTCTTAATGAAGGAAATAGAAGGAGAAAGCATACATATTTTCCTAATCCATACTTGTTTCAAAATGGCTAGAGGAAGTGCATCAAGAACAATTTCAAGATGACACTATGGTTCAACCCATCAAAAGGCTTCAGGAGGATCCCAACCCTCCTAAAATTTATACATCATAGAAAACTACCTTTAAATATAAAAGGTACATTATTTTGGTAAAAACAAATTGTTAATCCCTAGATAAAGCTCCATGTTAAGTATAAAACCTCTTATTAAACCCTAAATATTGAATTATTACATTTCTAGTGTTATAATAGTAGGTCGTCTAGAACCCTTCATCATACCCTTTCATTATAATTATACCCTTTGTATCATATATATATATATATATATATATGAACCAAGGAGACCTAGTCTTAACATCATCTCATCTCATCTTGTACATGGAATATATTGTAAAATGAGGTTTCCCCATCAAAGTGGACTACTATTCATTGAATTTTTATTATTCTCAAGGAATTGGTTCATAACATATGGTTTCAGAGAATACGATCATAGGGTTTCTCTACTTCAACCAAGACATCTTGTAATTTTCTCTATAACATTTTTTCTAGAATGATTCAAACAACAAATTTTGAGGATACTAAGGAGACATAGCGAGTTACTTCTGGTCCAAATTTCATGTTTTGGGTTGCTGTGTTTTCATAGATATATCATGTGGAAGTTAGGGTTTGTGACTAGTCTTGAAATTAGTCTCAAACAAGACATCTATTTATTTTTTCTATAAAAAAATTCGGTGACATTTCAGGCTGTGCAATTTTTAGAATCCTGAGAAGACATAGAAAATTACATTTGGAAACTTTTCTAGATTTTGAATCATTATAATTTATGATATATATCTTGTGGAAGTTGGGTCTATTTACTAATCTTTACATTAGTCTTAAACAAGTCATTTTGGTAATTTTGTTATAACTTTTTATTAGTGAAGGTTCAAAGTGTGAAATTTTCAAGGCTTTTAGAAGTCATTTCAGAGTAATATGGGCCATAATTTCAGAATCAGAAGAATTCAAATTTCCCAAATACATCAAGGAAAAGGTCAACCATTGAAACAATCTCCAAAATTAGGGTTTGAAAGGTACATAACTTACAATTGGCATAAATATTTACTAGAAGATCTTTTTTTAGTGATTCAAAATTTTTGATAAAGAGAATATAGAAGAGTATTATTATTTTTATAACACATGGCTCCAAAAAAAATTCATCACCAATTAAAGCTCTGGAAATATCATCTATAAATGATGAAGAAAATGAAGATATACATAACAAGTTATCCAAATTGGAGGACTGAATTAATGATCTGAGTGCTGGGTGTTGACGGGTCCAAATGGTTTGTCAAGAAGGTAAGGGGGGACGCCTCATAGAAGGTCACAATTAGACATACTTTTGTTTGGTGTAGAATTTCCGACTAGTATGTGGGCCTTGTTGCCACTCTAAAATATTTCTAATATGAATTTGAGAATATAATTTTCTCAGATGAATTAAAATATGAAATTAAATATAACTAATTCTTCCCAAAACTATTCTAAATACATTCTATACTAATATAACCTATCCTAACAAGGACCAGACTGATGAGAATGATCATAATGAAAAACATTATTACCTGCAAAAGAATGAGTTCACATATTCAAGTGATGGATTAACATAACAGTGAAATAGGAATAACAACAATTAATTGCTTACCATATCTATAACAATGATGTTGTACTCATAATGAAATTCATGATGGTATAAATATCAAGACCAAAATAAAGAATAAATTTATATGACTATGCTCAATACATTCATATAGTGGACATTTTCACAAAGAAAAATATCATATACACATATCTGGATCATAAATCTCCATGGATGTCTCTTTCTCTATTCATTCATGTAGTAAAAATGTTATTATGATATATAACATATAAAAATCCCTTATTCATTCACCATACCCTCTTTTATAGAATAAGAGGTATTTTTTACATTCCATAACTTCCATGTGGTTAGAGGATAGTTTTTATAACCCTAAATTTCACCTAACATGCATACCTGGCATCAAACCATCTAACTTCCTATATTTACTAATCCATTATTAAACAAATCTTCTAAAAACCATCATTTTGAAGGTGTACACACCCTACACCATTACTGCCCGCGTGCACACGCTTGTTGAGCCACTACAGCCCGCGTACACTCACAAAATATCACGAAATGTGGAAATTTGCATAGGATACTGGTTTCTGGGCCGTTACTTAACTGTTTGACTGCCCATAGCCAGTCACCCCAATCGTTACTATCCCTTTTGGACTATAAAATAAGGGGTTGGGGTCCCATTGCAAGGAGAAGCACGCGAGCTTAGAAACTCTGCCCATTTTATCAATCCCCTTTTGCCCCAATTGCAAATCCCTTGCTATTTCCCTAAGAGAGAACTGAAGAGGAGGAGAAGATGTGGAATCAGTTCGTGCATGGTGAATAGGATCCCAGGACCAAGTTCGAGGAGCAGTAAAGGTCTCATGTTGTAAGTGAATTTTGTGAGATTAATATAAAAAAGTACTTTTTCTGTCCCGCCAAACAACGTCTTAAATTTCAATGATTTATTTACGTTTCTTGTTTATGATGTCTAACCCACTAATCCATATGTAGAATGCATGCTTGTAGTTTATTTTTTTTCTGTTGGTGAATGTAGGTCAACCTTGGGAGGAGACTTGCAGTCAGGAAACAACCAAGCGCAAAGGGATCGACATCAAACGCAAAGTTTAAGGTATGCCTACCGGATCCATACTCTTTGTCTTTTACATATGATTGTGGGGTAATGTCGGGATAGTTGATGAAAAGTAGGATAATTTAGACGGTTACCTCTGCCTACATTTTATAACCTTGGTGTAGTTCATAAAGGGGTATTCCCACTATGGCAGAATTGGCGACCATACTGGGGAGTTTTTTGAGAGTTCGGTTGGTATTGAAGGTCTTTTGGTAAAAGGTCATTTTTCCAACTTTGTGCATGTAAAGATAAGATTCCACCTCCACTTGTTGCACCTCGTTGTCTTTTTCTATTTTCCATAGGATCGATCCCACTGAATTGTGACACAAAACCCTCACTTTTTCTCTAGAAGTGTTGTAATTTAGTGGTAGAGCCTACCTGTACATGGATTCCCTAGGTAGATTCTTGTTTCGTTTTGGTTTCCATGCCGTCACTAATGACTATAGGCTTAGGAGTCTTTATTAGATTTTCCTGATTATGAGTATGAGCCTCATTTGCATTGATTCATTATCACTCTTGACCTCACCCTCGGGACTCACAAAACACAACGAGTCTTCTTTTAAGCCCTTTTTCAGACCCTCTAAATATGAAAAGATTGCCAAGAAATCTTGTTTCCCTTCACGCTTGCTAAAATGAAATTTGAAGGAACGTCTGTCTGGTGGTAGTTTACCCCTTTTTTAGTCTAGATGGTCAAAAGTATGAACAAAGGTATACTCTAGGAGCCTCGGTTCTCTAGAAGAGTATTCTTAGGTATAGATTCAACCCTTTTTCGGGCATGGGGGACTAAATCTACGAAAAAGGAACCCCCACGGAGTCCATAGTTAAGCTCTTTTTAGACTCCCTAAAATTGAAAGATAGTTGAGTGACCTTGTTTCTTCAGACTCATTAAATTGGTCCAGAAGAACATCCCTTACGGATTCCATAGTTAAGCTCTTTCCAGACTCCTTAAAAATGGAAATATTTCCAAGTGATATTGTCTATGTCACACTCATTAAAATTATTTTGAATAAACGTCAGTTCGGTGTTATTTTACCCCTTTTTCGAGCCAATTAGGCTACCTTCGAAAAAGGTACCCCAGTGGAGTCTCCTTTTACGCTTTTTCAGACTCTCTAAAAATGAAAAACCATCGAGCTTACTTTCTCTGGGCTCATTAAAATCACATCAAAGGACGTTATCATCGTGTATTATTAATCACATTCGCATTCCTGCGTCTTTGGCCTAATGCTGGCTCCATGTTGCTCTCAATTGAACCATCTGAAGCATGCCTTATACGCAAGTCATGTAGCACTTTGCCTTTGCATCTTGACACCTTGAATCATGGAGGATTTTTCCTGAGTGTCCTTTTCTTGCATATGTCCCCTTGCTCTAAGCATCCATGTGTTCCTTGCACTTGGAACTAGTATGTTTGAGACACTCGATCCTCCTTTGCAATGTAGCATTCTTTATTCTTTTTCAAGCTTCCCAAAATTATTGAAAAAGACAAAAAAATCAAATATACCCAAAAAAGAGGAAGGGAAAAGTATTTTCTTTTTGTTGATAGCACAATGAGTCACCCTTGGACAAAGCACATCCTTTCGTTTGATTCGTCAAGACCTAGGATTCAATATGACCTTAGGAAGTTGTTCTCGCTACATAAAGTTGTGTCCTCCTCTGTTTGGTTACCCTTCCAAACATATGGAGAGTTTGCTTTGCCTCCTGCATCATGAACTTATGTCAATTCCATGTTGCCTGAGTATCATATTTTGTCGTGATTTCATCCAAGGGAAGTCTTACTAAACTTGAGTTGTCCCTTCTGCAGTTTGTCTCTTGTCCTCATGCTCGGCGACCATGAAAGACTAATCAAGTCCTTTCTCAAAATCAATGAAGTTCTATGCCTAATCATCAAGATCTGCTTGTTTGTTCCTGACGAGCCATCGAATACCTTTGGGTAGTGAATTCGTACACTGATATTACACTCCTACCAGAGTTTTGAGGATTTTGAAGTTGTTTCTCAAGTTCTGAATACCTCATCTCCCTCCATAAGGAATCATTGGCTTCTTGAAGATGGATATCATACATGTATATCTTTTGATTTTGAGATGTAGATCCACTATGTATTTCTCATGGATACACTTTATATATAGTTATATGACATTGATCTACAGTGTATTTGATTGGCAGCCATGATTTTAGTTCATCCCGAGCATGGGTATGCCCACCTCAGTGAGACAAATTGTTATTTTTGTAGATGGCACCTCCTGAACTCCAGTTGTTGGGCTCACTCGCGATGTACAGTGGTGAATATTTGTAATGTATTTCGGCCATCAGATGCTCTTCTGACCTCAGACATTAGGGGGCATCTGTTATAACCCTAAATTGCACTTAACATGCATACCTGGCATCATGCCATCTAACTTGCTATCTTTACCAAGCCATTATTGAACAAATCTTCTAAAAACCATCATTTTGAAGGTGTACGTGCCTTGCACCAATACTGCCCATGTTCACACGCTTGCTGAGCCACTATAGCCTATGTACACTAATAAAATATCGTGAAATGTGGAAATTTGCATAGGATACTGGCTTTCGGGCCATTACTTAACCGTTTGAATTCCCATGGGGAGTCACCCCAACCGTTACTATCCATCTTGGCTTATAAAAGAAGGAGTTGGGGTCCCATTGCAAGGAGAAGAACGAGAGCATAGAAAATCTACCCATTTTATCAATCCCCCTTTGCCCTAATTGCAAAGCCCTTGCTATTTCCCTAAGAGAGAACTAAAGAGGAGGAAAATATGTGGAAGTAGTTGGTGCATGGTGAAGAGGATCCCAAGACTAAGTTCAAGGAGAAGTGTCGGTCTCATGTTGTAAGTGACTTTTGTGAGATTAATATAAAGAAGTACTTTTCCGTCCCGCCAAACGACGTCTTAAATTTCAATGATTTGTTTATGTTTCTTTTTTATGATGTCTAACCCACTAATCCATATGTAGAATGCATGCTTGTAGTTTCTTGTTTGTCTTTTGGTGAATGCAGGTCAGCCTTGGGAAGAGACTTTCATTTAGAAAACAACTGAGCACAAAGGGATCGACACCAGACGTGGAGTTTAAGGTATGCCTACCAGATCCCTACTCTTTGTCTTTTACTTATGATTGTGGGGTAATGTCAGGATAGTTGATGAAAAGTAGGAGACATTAGATGGTTAGCTTTGCCTACATTTTAGAACCCTGGTGTAGTCCATAGAGGGGTATTCCTGCTATAGCAATAGTTTAGACTCATCTTTTCATATTCTACATTCTAATTGATATGAGTGATAATGGAGAAAACAAGAAGGACCAGTTACAAAAATTGAGACAATCATGAGAGTCTTTTCAATTCCATTTGATCTCTATATTATTTCCATAGTGCATAGTCTTCCATGATATTTTCCACCTGACTTAACTTGTTTTTCTCTAGGTGCAGTTCTCCATCAGATATCTTGGTTGTGACTTCTAACTTTAATTCATGCTTGGTATTATTGATAAAATTTTTGCCAATGCAATTATCTTTATTGGATTCATCAAATAGTCATTTAATAGCTCTTTATTAGCTTTTGTAAGTTTTTCAATAACCTTATGACTGGATTCCCTCTTTTCATTTATTTCTGTTGTTCTCATATGACCTGGGAATGTATCGTCAATTTTGGGTATGATTTCCATTATGAATTCCTTTAGGAGCTCATCAAAATCATTCCATAAACATTTGTATGGCTTTGTCATTGTCTTTTGAATACTTCTTATGTCTTCTGGTAGGGGTTTCCATGTATCAAACAAGACTTGATATTTTATCTTTTGTCTAGTGGTGTAATGTGGTAGGGGACTTGGTGGGTTCTTTTACACACTCTGCCAGTCCATGATTCTATCAAAGGAGTCTTGAGCCTTTTGATATTTATCTCTTATTTTCTCCATCTAGTTTTCATGCCGTGTCTGATCGTATCTATTATTTTGGATCTCATTCAGTGTGATTTTTTATTTATTTTGCATTGATTTTATCTCTTCATTAACAACTATGGCTTCTTATTTTAGGGATTCCAGGATGAGAGCTCCTATTTTACTTTCTTCTAGGGTATTGTCAATTATTTCTTTGTCTTGTTCCAACGATTGAATTTTATGCTCCAATTGTTTAATGAACTTTCTAGCCTCTATGCTTTCTATTTGCAAGCTCGTCAACTATTGAGTATACTTGTTTTTCAGTTGTTCTCTATCTTTAGAATGTTCCATATTGAGCGCATATCATTCTTCTTTATGTATATTCTCAGCTATGTAGAATTTATTCTCCAATTTTTCCTTTAATTTATCCTTTTGGAACCGTAAAACCTTCTCTATTTCCTCTTTGTGGATATTCTCTGCAATTCTAGCTGCCTTTTCTAATTCAATAGTGATGTCATCTCTTTGGGTATTTAACAATCCTTCCAATTCAACCATTTTTTCCTATGAAGTGTCAAGTCCTGCATCAATATCATATACAAACATGACATTTTCCCTTGCAAATGCATCAAGAGTAGATGCACTCTATATGGAATTTCATTTGAGTTCTGGTCTAGCCCTACATTCCTTGTTTCTTTTGGTTGAAACTTAGATAAGAGTTGCCTCTCGCATCTTCCTTTTTTTGATTTCTACTCTATTCCTCTGGTTTTGGTGTTGTAGTAATATTCTCCCACTGCCACTACAACTTCATCTAATTCTAGTACTTGTGAGGGAAAGGAAAACTTTCTAGGTATCACCATTATAGGGGTACATTATTTGGAGGGAATGTCAACTATGCCTAGACTTTGGGTTGTTGGAAAGTTTGTGGCATGATTTAGTTTCCTCTATCTTTATTTTTCTAATTCTTCATTGACCTTTCTTTCTACCTCGGCCTCAATAGCCTCGTGTTTCTCTTCTTCTTCTTTCATTTTTCTTTTCTCTACTTCTACTGATCTAGGTGGATATCGGGGGCCACCTACCTTTTCCAAATGGCTCAAAACAATTTTCTGGC
Organism: Picea sitchensis; assembly: GCA_010110895.2. Classification (NCBI taxonomy): domain Eukaryota; kingdom Viridiplantae; phylum Streptophyta; class Pinopsida; order Pinales; family Pinaceae; genus Picea; species Picea sitchensis. The sequence continues at coordinate 16,495 of SNQJ01S0203233.1, forward strand.
CATTTTGGCAATTTACTATTTTTAGCAGGTTTTCACTTCCGCGGCCATTTTGAGGGCCTAAATGAAGTTTTTTCAAGATAGAGGTTCTCAATGATATCCAAAGGCATGATTGAGACCCCAAAATGAATCTCCTCGAAGATACCTTTCCAACGAGCTATCACACGCCTAAAACGGATATCGTATGCAAAAGTT